>JAJJWW010010180.1:0-103273 GCA_023531295.1 Papaver armeniacum | reverse complement strand
TGGTCGTCTTGATTCTTACGCCCCAAACCTGGGTATGACACACGGCTCGGCAAAACCTAATTAGGGTTTTGTGTCGCGATCACGAGTCCGTTTCTCCCTACGAATGAAGGGTCCGGAATAGACTAAGCGGTGTCCCAGAAGTATTAACACGATCACCTGTGGCCCACCTATCTCACACCCGATCGGCCAAGACCAAACTTGGATGTACACCTTGATTCGCGCGCCCCAGAAGGTGGCATGCCACGCCCTTAGGAATCCTTTGCCACAGATTCACATGCCGCAAATCAATCTCACCACTCTTCTTTCTACCCAGAAATCTTGAGTGACCTAGATCGCACCTTCGTGGGATAGTGAAGTATAGACATGAGCACCGAAATGTATGTTGTCTACACACATGCCTGATCGGTCCTCTATAAAGCACTTCCCATGCTTGGATTCGACTAGGCAGAAAGAAGGAACTTGCGTGCCTCTTAAACCCTAATCCGACGGTCGCGAGATGAGGGTTGCAAGTCATCTCGTCCGTCCCAACTTCACTAGCTTGGACGGACCTCGGACATGAGTTAGTTATCAATGAGGCGTCACCACAATCACCGTCCACCACTCTTCCACAGTGATCGGTCAAGTCAGGGCTTGCCCGTATAGCCCAAACGATCACTCGAAGATGGCTGGACATGATATTATTTTAAGACGCTTAAATTAGTGACTTACTTCGTTGCCTTAAAAACAGTGATGCTTCATACATGATGAATATACCTCGATGCGCACTGCATAGAATACACACGATATTCATTAGTATCGACTTCCTAAATAACTTAGTTATTTAGTCTAGCATTACATGCTACTTTCCGTGAGTCCCACGATCCACACACTCGAGACATCAATCATGTCACAAACCGGGGATACATCTTTGGGGTATTGTGCAGCGGTTTAAGGCAGTGTCCCCGGCGTGTAACGCGCCATCACAAGAACGTGTCGAAGTCATGGACGGTTAGAGATGATCGGAGAAGTGGGCAAAGACCGGTCGTGTAACACTAACACAACTCCACTACTCCATCACTCCACTTCCTCCACTTCCCACGAGAGCGTGAATAAGGCTCAAATGACTTGTATAAATAGGTTCTCTCCCTATTTCCAAAAAGAAAGAACAAGTCCAGGACAACGAAATGATGTTGATACCATCGTATTCAAACACCGGAACCGATAGCTTATACCACATAAGCGGTTCAACTACATACAAGTCATACATAGCCAACACCTTCTTCGCTTCCCTCCCTAAGATCAACCCCATCTCCTTCACTTTGTGACCGAAACAAGTCTGGAACTACCATTTCTTAGTTTAGGCCGGATTTGCTGATTCGATTTCTCGAATCTACAAGCACTCCCCGTGTAGTGCATTTGTTTAAGGTTTAAACTCATTTCTCATCTGACACCCCAAATTACCAAACCGTGAGAGATAGTTTTCACCTACAAACAACGGTGTCATAGTATCATTACACAAGATCAAAGTTCAATTGTATCACAACTTCAACAACAATACTATGGTGATATGTATCACTCCTCCTTAGTCAATACTCCATCTCACATGAAACCACTCCCCCACTTACATAATGATCCGAAACCATATGTATTTGTAGTGTGAACTACATATTAATTCTCCCCTTTTTTGTCAATAAAATTGGCAAAGGCAAAAAGAACGGGATCCTAATGAGATTTCCGAAAGAGACATTTCATGACCAAAATAAAGAAAACACATATCATCTTATTTAGATGCAATCATAAAGCCGAAGCTAAATGCATTCATCAAGGAGTTTAAAGATACAAGATAACCCTCAAATATTCCACAAACCACGCTCCCACAAAGATTTGGCAATTAAGCACAAGCAATTAAGAACTCTCCCCCCATAATATGTCATTCCCGAAAGAACAACAAGAGCGACCTTAATTTCAAGAGAAAAGAAAGGATTTCTTTGGACATAACAAATCACATACAAGTATGAATTTGAATCCAAAATACTCAATTAAATTAACCACAAGAGAACCCATGATTAATTTAATCGGATATGCTCAACAAAAGTGAACTTATGGAGACTCAAAAATACTCAATTAGATTAATCACAAGAGAACCCATAATTAATCTAATCGAAATACACAAACAAACTAATCACAAAAGTAATCAATTTAATTGGCCATACTGACATAAGAGAATCTATGGAGCAATGACTCGATTAATCATAAGAAAACAATCAACCCACTCAAAAGTGCTCAAACATAAGAAAACTTACTGAGCCATAACTAAGTAACCAAACAAGATGATTAATTTAATTGATTATGCTCGACATAAAGTACCTTACGGAACAACAACAAAGCTAATCATAAAAATAATCAACTTGGTCGTTTAGTGCTCAACATAAGACACATTACTTTGACCCTCACAATAATACATAAAATATGGATCGGGAGGATCAATTATCTGAATACACAAGGATTCATTCTATTTTCCATCACTATTTGCATAACGACATACAATAGACATAATCCTTGTAAATAAAAGATTTTAACCTATCTTCCATCAAAAATTGACAATATAGGCTTAACTTTGTATTTGTCAAAAGTCCATTCATTCTTTTATCAATACATGCATATCGACATACGAAAGACTTTACTTTTGACAAGGTATCAGACAATCATAGTTCACGGACGCAAACACACATGTCCCATAACAAATTTGCAATATATAAAATCATAAAGATTAAAATTGCAAAAATCATCTTCCAAATAACTTAGAATTTAAATAAATAAATCTAAAAACATGAAGATGAAAACGTTGGACATAGCTATGTGTAATCACAATAAATGCTATTACAAACTCTAGTAATCCTTTAAAAAAAAAGAATAAATTCTCATAAGAAGTTTCCTAGGTATCACGACAAACTCGTAATGCACATATAAGATGATTTGTCCTTGAGGGTAGGATCAATCTTTTTCGCCTGGATTTACTCCAAGAATAGCTACCAAAGGCGTATAAAAATATTTTCTTAACGTAGAAGAACATACAAAGTCATTAACGACCATGCACCATAGTTCACATAAGATGGTTGTGTTTTTTTTTATAAGTCAAAAATTGTATTAATAGATAACAGAATTTACAAAGAATAGTTTACAAGAAAAGAGGTCACAACAACCCCAAAAACTTGCAAACTATTTAAAACGATAATAAGCAACATTTGGAAATTCAACAAAGAATTAAAAAACTAGGTCTTCCATCATAGTGCATTCCTACTTCATTATCAAGATAACAACCACGCTTCGCCATCTTATCCGCTGCAAAATTCGCCTCCCTGTAGGTATGTAAAAATATAATAGAATCATAATTTCTACAAACCTCCAACCACCTTTGTCTTGAAAACCAAGAAGATTAGAATTTTTAAGAGCCTCCACCACACTATAAGAGTCTGATCAATGCAAATACGCCTAACTCCCCATCTTGTAGCCCATTCCAAACCAATAATGATTCCATATAATTCTCGCGTATAATTTGTAGTACTGCCCAAGCCAATAGACATAGCACCAATAATATTGCACCCTTGCTACTACACCCGCACCAAATTCCTACCTCGATTCCCCTCGCCGCACCATCACAACATAATCGATCTCATTGTTTTCCTGAGGATACCGGAAACATTCAATCGGTTCTTTGAAATTTCACACTCCTATGTTGAACTCAAAGTAGTCCAAAATAACAACATCTTCAAAGACAATTCTTCATGTAACCTTTAAGACACACCGAGTAGTCTTGAACCAGCCTTCAAAACATGCTTGAAAAACACGTTCCAATTTGGCTTCTTATTTTCAAAAACAGCCTTGTTTCTCAACATCCAAAGTTCGATTTAATGACGAGATTTGCGAGCAGCCACGGATCACGCACCATCCGACTCTTTCCTTTTGTCGCCTTATAAGAAATAACAAGATTATTGTTAGAGTTAAGCCAAAAATCTGAAAGCCAATTCCAGCCCGAGCCGCAAAACAAAAATCGAACAGACGTGATCGAGAGATTCTTCAACGATACCACGTATCCGGGACTTGTTTGCTAGAGGGATTTTGAACCTTGACTGCAGCAGATCGTAAGTTGCACAAATACCACGCAAAAATTTCTAGTTTTGAGCTGCTAAAACCGGATGAATTTCCTTCCTCCAAAGCAGCAAGAGCCTTCCAAAGATGGATATTTCGACGCACTATCTCCTTAGCTGAGCTGACACTGAAGACTCCTTTGAGGTCCGGCATCCAAATTCTATTGTCCTCTCCTCCATGTGGTGTAGGCAGATTAGCAATATCCACGCCAGTAGCTGCAAGATGCTGTAGTTGCTCTTCATTGAAAATTCAATGATCACCAGACCACAGGTCACTTACCATGATAGTTCTATCCAGGCTTTGATTATTGAGAATGTCTGCAAGACATAAATCAGTGCACCAAATATCAAAATAAAGCAAAGTGTACCTACCATCTCCAAGCAAGACTTTAGTGTTGTTTTCCACAATCTTATACACGCAGCGAATGCCAGGAAGAATTGTGGATTTTACACCGCAAGTTTTGATGCAACCATTTCTCCCAAAGTACTTCGTTCTAAGAAAACCAGCCACTTCTTCTTTGAATTGCGAATTTTCTACCACAACTTCATAAGAAGCGCCTTGTTCATGGTAGCCAAACGAGTTAAGCCTAATCCTCCCTCCTCAAAAGGACAACAAACTTTATCATACGCCACCACCACGGCACGACTAATATTAGAGTCTCCCGACCAAATAAAATTCAATTTCCCTCTCACATTGCAAAATGAATTTTCTTGGCCATTTATAAACCGCCATATTGTGTATAGGGTAACTAGCAATAACCGACTTTACCCCGAACAATGCGATCATGAAAAGATAACAAACGACCCTTCCAACCAAAGTAAGTTGGGATTTTATTTTCTCCACCTCATTACGAATGTGTCGATAGCTAACCGTGCCGAGCATAATTTGAACTCCCAAGTAACGATCTGGAAAAGTGGCAACACTCATCCCCAAAAAATCAGCAAGATAGGTTCTCTTACTCAAAGATCCACCACCATAATAAATCTTACTCTTCTCACGACAAACGGTTTGACCTCGATGCGACTTGATGTTTACCCAACAAATCCACCAGATTTTGAATGCTTTTAAGATTACCTTTACTGAAAAATCATAATGTCGTCCGCAAAGAAAAGGTGAGTAGGAGAAAACCCATTCCTCAGTAACCATATGAGTCATCTTCTTATCACGAAAGAGCTTCGTAATATTTACGCTAAGCACATCTTCTATCAAAACAAATACCAAAGGAGATAAAGGGTCCCTTGACGCAAACCTCTATTAATTTTGAAAAAACCCTCGGGTTGCCATTCAAAAGAATGGAAATTCTAGCGAGAACTAAGAATGTCGAGCATCCAAGCACACCATTTTTCGAGAAGCCATAACGACGAAAAACCCCTAAGACAAAAGACCAACTCACCGTGTCAAATGCCCGAGTTATATCGAGTTTAAGACCAACATTACCATCTTTGTGCTTAATTTGCAGTTCATTGACCATTTCCAAAGCCAAACTTATATTTTCATGAATATTGCGCCCTTTCATGAAAGCTACACTGCCTCGGACACAAGCTTTTCCAAGACAGACTTAGTCTAGTATCTAAAATCTCAAAGTAAAATTTTTGAAGAAAAAATTACTAAGACCAATTGGTCGAAAATTACGAAGATTATTAGCACCTCTTACTTTGGCTAGCAAAATTATCAAGGAAGAATTTACCCCATTAGAATATGGCTAGTACTCAAATAATGAACAATGGCGTTAATCAAGTCTTCTTGGATGATGTCCCAAAGAATGGCGATAGAAACAACCCGAGAACCCATCCCGGACCCGAGCACTATCAGCTCCCAAATCAAAAACCATTGTTTGATTTCCTCAAGACTTGGAATTTTTCCATGGCCAGGCTTTCGTCAACTGAAATGCTTGGATGATCAAAATTAAAAAGCTCCTCATCTAACTCAAATCCTCGCCATTGAATTTCTTCATAATAATGCACAACATGATCACGTAATTGGTCATAATCGCAAGAGTAACACCATTCGAATCAACCAGCTCGAAATAGTGTTATTACTCCTCCTAATATGAATATTGTTATGAAAGAAATTGGTGTTACTTGAGCCTTCAACAAGCCACTGATTTCTTGAATTTTGTTTAAGCATAGTCACTGCTTGCAACCTTGTTTCTAAAGAGTAGCCATAGCATCTTTCATGACATTCAACTTAGCCGTGTCACTAGGGTCTTCATCCGAGTTTCTTGCAGCTTTCAAAACGCAGTTGATCTTGCTTCAATATGGCGTGAATATTGCCAAAAACTCTAAGATTCCACTCCTTCATAATCACCTTTAACCTCTTCAATTTGTATGGAAAGATAAAAACTGGAGAACCATGAGCAGTGCACCATCCAACTTTCACTAACTATTCTGTTAAGATCGGATGAAGAAACCACATTTTTTTGAACTCTAAAAGGAGCTCTCATCGGTCTAGGAACCACAAAAGGATAGCTAAGAAGGGTAGAATGATCGGAAAATTCCTTGGGAAGAGCTTTACACCGCCAATTCTCAAACTTAGCTAACCAAGAAGCATTAATAATAGCGCGATCAAGTTTACTAATGATTCTACTATTACCCTAATCGACCGTTCGTCCAAGTAAATTTATTTCCCAAAGAATCAGCTTCAAAGAGGTTATTGTCATCCATCCAATCACTAAACTCATTTATGACTGAAGTGCGAACCTCCTAACCCCCTTTCTTCTCATCCGCACGCAGAACACAATTAAAATCGCCCATTACCAACCAAGGAGTAACAGTATCCTGCATATCAAGTTGCTGCCAGAGTCTACGCCTAGGCACTTGAATATAACTAGCGTGGATGAAAGAAATATGCACACTCTCCACCTCAACAGTAATAGCCTGTTTGCTCATATTTACAATCGAAGGAACCAGCCCATTAATGAAACAAACCCATAGATTACCAATACTAAAATAAGAAGAATTATGTATAATATCCGGAGAATAACCTTCAACCCAAGTCTTCTACCAAAATTAACAGAAACAAGCTATTTTTGGTTCAACAAGACAAAAACATCCGGTTTAAATTCTCTAATCAACTCGTCGGAAGCTTAGATTGTCTGCATCACGCGCAACACCATTAATATTCCAAAACAACACCCGCATAATTAAAATTTGGGGGTTTGGTTTTTATGTAGCTTCCGTGATTATCGGTATTTGAGAGGGCTTGAGACCCTACGAGGAACCCCTTCTAGCACGAATTCCTAGCTCGAGTTATCATTGGAATCGACATAGAATCGTATCCCTTAAGGAATCAATTTTAGCCTGGAGAGCAATTATCTGACGGTGCTTAGCTAACCTGGCTGCTTCATCAATTTTGCCAATCACCAAAGAATCCTTGCCGCCTGGTTTCTCCAAGAATATTGAACTTATTGTGAGAGACAAATTCGAGCTTTGTTCAAGAGCATCACACAAAGGTGTGGACGAGGATGTAACAAGAGTCCTATCAGGATTTGGGCTCGGGTTCGACATTCCCACCCGACTTAGCTTTGGGACGAGTACTCAACGACCTTGCCTTACTAGCTAATATTGAGCGCATTAAAATAGCTTGCTTATCTTTTCGAAATCAAGCAGGCCATACGCAGAGAGTGATGTGATTTTGAAAGTTGTTGTAAAGTGGTAAGAAAGGTTGTCGTTCACTCAGACTTGTAAAGATTTGGTTTCAGAAAATACTAAAAAGAAAGAAAATATGTACACAAGTTTTGTCACAAATATCGAGAGAACTCGGACTTGGATTCCACCATAAAATTCATTCATGCGATTCATATATTTATTCTAGACAATTATAGCTCAAATAATAATAAAATATTGACTCTATGTTTTGCCAAGGTAGATTTTGAAAAGCAACGATTTGTATATCTAAAGCATGGGATATCAAAAGACTTAACCTAAGTATAACCCATCAATTGAAATCACAACCATTTAATAAAAACCATAAAACAATTAACAATCCATGCAGAAAGTCATGAAAGAATTAAATATAATTACCACACGCATGAAATATGGCTTCCTCCGTCATCCCAGTGTTGGGGTTTAGCTCCTCATGTTATTCACGTGCTCAAAGTAGGTGTTCATAGCTCAAAAGGGTGAAAAACAAGAGAAAACTACTAAAGCAAATACTTTGTACGATATAATTGTTACTGAGTCACCGTTACAGAGGAACCCTAACTGAATCATTGCAAATTCGATTAATTGTTGGAAAAATTGTTACAGAATTGTTACGAATTGATTAAATTTGAAACTAAAGGCCACGGATTCTCGCGATCATCCAACTGGGTCTATTGTCTTGATTATCTTCGTCTTCTTCCCCAAAGTGCAGAGCTCGCTCCGCAACTTTCTTTCTTCGCTCTGCAACCTCCCTTTTGGCCCCCAAAACTCTCGACCCCTTCCTTTGCTGTCAACCAGCCTTTATATACATCACAGGGTCATTATATCCCGAGTATATCTCTCTTTTCTTCCAGCCAAAGCTTCGGAGATATTTTTTTCCTTTTCTTCTGCATGCGTCTATTGTAGAGTCTCGGATTGATTAAAACACCTTTCCAAAGATAGAGTAAAGTCGAACAGGGAATGCAATATTCTTTTAGTGCACGTAACTTCCAAAAACAACTCGACAAATCCCGAGTAAAACTCTCCTCCTCGTTTTTTTATTTCCTGGCTTATCCAAAATGAACTCTAGGTTGATTATAATGACTATACCAAGCCTTTTAGTGTTAACAGTCCAACCAAGCTATATCCGGCAATTGAATCTCCTTAAATTCGCTGAAAAATCCAACCCCAAATCTGTTCTCGCTGCTCATGTTTTTCCCGCCCTTTTTGACATTTGAATTGTTGAAGATGAGGCGCCCCTATCCAGGAGTAGGGGTGCCTTTAGCAACTGCTTAGGGTGTCCCGAGGGTGCCCCTTAGTAATTTGGTCACCCCTTATCCAAAATGAGAGTCCGAATAGTAATTTTCTCCCACGAGCGCAAATACCACTTTTCGAGCCAATTTTCCCGCAAAGCTTATTTCTCCAAAAACACCTACAAAGACATAAAATACCAAAATAAGCGCAAAATCGAGTACTAACATTACAGAGAATTGAGACTAATATAGACACATAAATGCGTCTATCAAATACCCCAAACTTATTATTTGCTAGTCCTCGAGCAAATCAAAATAAAATCTAACTCACCGTCCGCATCGTCGATTGCATTTAGCGTATGCAACAAGCCTTTAAACCCCTATGTAGTTGCAGGAAATCCTACACTACACCCCTCACTCGAATTTGATTAATCAATCCATTTGAAGATGAATAATAATGTGTTTTATTAATTGTTTTCTTGAAAGGTTTACAAAGAAATGTAGAACAGAGCTAAAGAAATTACAATCACTCTTAATTTTCTCTCTCCTAATGACTTGCTTAACAATTCAAAAAGACCTCTCCCACAACAGACGGACTCAACCCTTTATATAGGGTATTACATAGTGGATGACAAAATAAGCCCTTTTATTTTTCGGAATCCTCCGCATGCCGCCGCAAGTATGTAAGTGTTAGACTTCGCAACACTCCTAAATTTCGCCAAGTCTTCACACTTTCCTAATGTTCTGATTGTCGTCATCTATTACGTCATTTATTTACCTCCATGCGACTCCTTCGCGATGTTATCGTTTATTAATCTCGCGAAGTATTGAGTTGCGATATTATGATCCTACATCTTGCCTCTTTTTCCTTGAATATTGCTTGGAGAGCGATTTTTAAGGAAAAATTTGTTACTGTGGTGATCTTTGACATTTGTTGATGAAGGAACGAGTGAAAGAATACTGGACTTGAAAAGTACGTACTTGCCTCTATTCTTTTGCGAAGTTCCGAAGCTTTGCGAAGTGAACAAGAAGTACTATCTCTTGAAGCATGAATTATTTATGAAATAGTATGAAAAAAATCTCTTCTATTTCCCACAGAAATCTACTTTAATTTGATTCCTTGAATTTTGGGATAACCGTTTACACGTGTCTAAAATTACCCTTTTTACCTAAGTATATTTAATGTTATCCTAGTCACTCTTTTTTCTTCTATTTAAAGGAGAATCTCCTGTGAAAAGCACTCTTTCTCTTCTTCTCTATCTTCCTCATCGTCTGCAATTATTTCCTGCTTATTCATCTTCATCACCTTCTTTTACTTGTCTTTCTTTCATCGTTTTCATGGCATCCAGGTTCGTTAATTTTATTGATTTTGACTATTCTCTTGATTGATCTTCCTTATTGAAATTACTTCATCTTAATTCTATTCTTCTTTTGATATTTCTTCCGCCATTTTTTGTTTTAGCAAGAATAAATCCGAGTTCTAAGTATACCGTGGTGAACCCTAACATCCCTACGAGGTTCGCAACCAAAATCCTCTTCGCAATCAAGTCTCTCGCTTCCAAAAAACAAACTGCGAGTAGTAAGGTATTTTAGAAATATTTACTTCTTCAATATCAATTTTGTTGCCTCTTGTTTCTCAATTGATTTATTATTCGCAGGATGATAAGAATGATGATAGATCTCCCAAAAGGTTTTGCCATAATAAACCCGATGTTCTGCTTTCTACTCCCTCTTTCCCTTTTCGGGATTTAAATTTTCTACTTTCCCTACAAGATCTTCAAAGATAAATCAATCCCTGAATTTTCCGTGAATGAAATTCTTCTGGGACGTGCCTCTCCCCACTTTTACTTTTGTCTCGCCCCCACCTATTGATCGGGTTTCTCCAATCGCGATCTTATAACCACGGGTGATTGTTCTTCTTCCTCAAAATCTATCTCTCTTACCAAAGAAAATTTGGAGGGGATGGATATAGCTTTTAGAATTTTATCAGATACCATGAATGATGTTAAGAAAGCCTCCACTGATCCCACCAGAACTAGTGTTTACGAATCTAAGTGTTAAAACAAACCAACTCAAGGATGATTATACCAAGTTAAAAGAATCCCATTCTTCCTTGCTAAGCAAAATAAGTTATTGATTTCTAACGAAAAGAGTTTGCGTACAGCGGTTAAAAGGTCTTGTTGGTGATGGTTTTGATAATGCCATGGAAAACTTGGGGAATAATTGCTTGGCCCTTACTCAATATCTTATCTCGCAGAAGGAAGGTAGTCATAAGATTTGACTGCCTTTTCCATTATTTTTCTTTTCTAATTTTATACACCACTTTCCATTTTATAATTTTAATGTTTTTCTTTACTCTTGCGAGTCCGAGAAAAATCTTCACTCTTCTCTATCTACTTTGGAAGCGCGCATGCTAAGATTCGTAAGGAAAATGCAACTCTAGTTGCTTCCCTTGCTCAATCTCGCGACCGAGCCGGAAGGAGGTTTAACTACCTTAATCATCTTAAAGAGATCCGGGAGTAGAAACCAACGAAGGCACTTCTTCGTCAATTTCACCCCAAAGCGAGAAGTTCTTGTGAATAATATTTTAATTTCTAAATCCCTTGATCCTGTCTCTCGTTGAACCATTGGAAGTTGAAGATGATGAAGTACCCAACTCTCCCGATAGTGATTATGATTATGAAAGCTGCGAAGATCTCGCTAATAATGAAGTTATCAATAAGGAACCTTGAAAAAAATCTCTCGATGAAAACCCTTCAATCGGGCGAGGGTGAGATGACAAGATTGTTGAAGAATCTTTACCATCTCCTTCAGCCGAGAATATTGATATAGAGAGTTAAACTTCTTTGTAACCTTGTTGAATGTTCCTTTTTGATTGCAAAAGATAAGATTAAGTCCTGTGTTGAATGAATCATTTAGTTTCTCTTTCCTTTTTACTATAAGAACTCATTTCGCCCCTTTATCAAGCAATTCCTTTATTTTCCATTAAGTCTTTTGTTGTAATCTCACAAGCATTGCCTCAGTCTCATTATTATTTATATGTTTCGCAAGCTTATCATTTAATCATTTTTTCAAGCTCGCAAGCTTATCATGTACTCTTTCTTGCGATGAAAAGATCTCAATTGCGACAAGATCGCAGGACATCTTTACATTTTCATGTAATGACCCATTGGTCTTGCCTTATCATTATTTGTGGTCTTATTTTGCCTTCCTAAGTAAAGGTCTTATTTTGCCACCCTCATTGCGACAAGATCGCAGGACGTCTTTACATTTTCATGTAATGACCCATTGACCTTGTCTTATCATTTTCTTAAGTATTTTTGCCTCTGCGGGACATTATATTTGCGACAATATGACAGGTTTAAACGTTCTTGCGACCATAAAATCCCGTGACATTGTCGTCTTTGCGACGAAATCGCAGGACGTTCTTACACTTTCATGTAAAAACCCATTGATCTCGTCTTACCCTTGCGTTAGTATTATTGCCTCTGCAGGATCATTGCACAAATATGACAAGCCTAAATTCTCTTGACACTTATCGGCTCCCTAATGGAGGGTGCCGCCTTATCTTCTCCTGGTTGCCCCATCAAGGAGGCGTACATCGGCCATACAAGACTAGCTCCTCCCATCCGGTCTTAACAACAGCGATTGTTTTTCGCAGCCTCTTATCCCTTATACCTATAGGGCTTATGGTTACGAGACTGCACCCTAAGTGGAGTTTTCTTCGGGCCGAGTGCAAAGCATGTGCCAAGACTTGTCAAGAGTGGTAAGGAAGTTCCATGCTCCCGCACTCTTGACTCAACCGTGTACCTCGGCGCCTTGGTCATACATCGACTCCTTGGAAGAGACCCTCGGGCGTCCAACCAGGGTATAACCTTATATATATAGTTGGAAATCCAAGGTATCTCCCCGGATAGGCTTTCATGGGCCCCAAATCTCCATGACTCGGGTTCCAGGAGCGGTGTAACCTTTACCCGAGCCATGTCAAGAGATACCCCTTATATGACGCACTTTAGGTCTTACATTTGCCTCTTGCGAAATATCATTCGCGAACTAAGGTGTACGCCATAAAGGTTCGTCCCATTCACTCACTCATTCATATTTGTTAATTCATTCAAGCATTCATTCTGTTTGCGAAGCTATCGCACAATCTTGCTTTATTTCCTTTGATCTCGCAATCTATCTGTTTCAAAAACATTATATCACAAATTCATTCCATTTCTCCCATCTTCTATGGGTAATATTTCTTAAGATATAACCTATTCCATGGCCTATCTAGTTTTTGCCCTACATCTTTGCCTTCAGGATCCATTAATCTATATGCCCCTGTTCCAACTATCTCCTTGATGATATAAGGTCCATCCCATTTTCTTGCCAGCTTGCCACCATTTTCTCGCTGATATATAGGTATTTCTCGCAGCACCAAGTCACCTGTCAAATTCACGTATTTTGACACGCTTGTTATATTCTCTCGGCCAATCTTCGATAATTCTCCATATGTTGTAGTGCTTTCTCTCTTTTTTTCTTCTAGTTCATCTAACTTGATTAAGATGTTACCCGCTGACCGAGATTTTTCTCCCAAGCTTCTTTCTTTGTAGTTGGAATCTTAACTTCTGTTGGGAGTACAGCTTCAACTCCGTATGTTAAACAAAAAGGGGACATGCATGTAGCTTCTCTTCTAGTTGTATTATAATCCCATACCGCATTGGGTACTTGTTCGCACCATCCTTTATTGTATCCTTCTAACTTTTCTTCAATATGTGTGCGATTGTTTTATTTGTCGCTTCGCTCGACCATTAGCTTTGCGGGTATAGAGGAGTTGATTTCCCACATCGTATATGAAATGCATTAAGCGGCAATTCTATATTTTTCCTTCGAATCGCTTCCCATTGTCGGATACCAACCTGTCTTTGGAATCCCAAATCTGCATATAATGTTCTCAAATATGAAAGTAAAAACATCCTTATCGCGAATATGTTGTACCGCTTTCACCTCTCGCCCATTTTGTGAAATAATAATCTTGACGATTAAATATCTTCTGTCCCGTTCTCGGTAAAAATGGTCCTACAATGTCTAAACCCCATTTTCCAAATGGCCAGACACTTGTTGAAGAATTTAACTTGAGCTCCCCCGGTGCATGTATTTTCTTCCCATGCCTTTGGCAATCCTCGCAACGCCTTGACACTTGTTTCGCGTCCTCATGCATATATGGCCAATAATAACCCCCGCATTTTTGCTTTATATGCTAAAGATCTTCCACCGTGTGATTACCAAGCATCCCCACTATGCAACATCTTCAATATGATTTCCCTTCCTTTCTTGTTAAACATCTAAGTGAAGGCCCGTTAAAAGATCGTCGGTATAGCACTCCATCTCTTAATTCATAATTTGTTGCACGGCTTTTTAATTTGTGTGTCTCCAATCTATTTCTTGGTGTTTCTCCTGTCATCAAATATGCATGAAGCTCTGCTCTCCAATCTTCTTCGCAGAGTGTTTGTGTTCCATCTTCTACTACCATTACATGGTTTCTTGTTCTTCTTCTTTGTCAATTGGACGGCATCAAAAGTGTTTGTATTTTAATATTTCTCAATCGGATCTGTCATCATACTTGATATAAAGGCAAAAGCGTCTGCGAGCCTATTATTTCTCCTTGATATATGTCTCCACTTTATTCTTGGTATCTGCGTCGACAACTCGTCAACAAGTTTCTTATATTTTTGCAAAGACAATTCGTTTATGGTATATTGATAGGTGTCTAAAACACCTAATTTAATATCTAGTATTTATGCTTTCTTTGCGAGTTTTCTTGTAAATTATGTATCTCATGTGTGCTTTTGAGTTTATTAGGTGCAATGGAGTCATTTGGAGCAAAAAGACCAATTAGAACTCGTTCAAATACAAGATTTCTACTTTTCATTGTGTAGAGGACGAGAAGATGAAGACAATGCCGAAAGAACGGAGTCATTCCGACATCGTATGAAGAAGTTACGAGCAAAAGAAGGACTTGGAAGACCAAAAGGGCACAATGGTCATTTTGTAGGTCCACTACTATTGACATCCCCTCGTTTGTTAAGGGGCATCCAATGTTAAGGGATTGCCATTTCCAAAGGAACTCGCTAAGGGGAGTCGGGAATTTTACTTGGGGAAGCCTAATTCAAATCATGCTTAAGGCGCCAATTATCATCTCATCACCATCGTCTTCAATATTTGCCGGCGAGTTCGGGGAATCATCAACCTCGTAACTTTTGAGTTCACGACCGAGTCCATGGCATGGTTGTGCTAGCTAGGGAGATGGAATGAGTAAGCTATGCATGGAACTCGAGTGGAACAGAGAAGTGAGCTCGGGAAGATGGAGTTCTTTGTTTTGAAAATGGTATTTGCTTTGGTTATCGGGAAGATGGAGGTTTGTTGGTTGTAGGATCGAGCGTGGCTCAATGATAATGCTTTCCGCCCGTAACTCGGTGGCGAGAAGGAGTTGAATCGGGAATCGTGGTTCTTAAACTGGAGTTCGAGTTGCTTCCGGCGATTGAGCACGAGTCCGGGAGATTCTTTGGGATTTGTATACAACAGCTAAGGACTCACGCCATTATCGGATGATGGAATGATGGTGAAGCATGAAATTTTGGCAGCGATGGCCATTCATGGTTTTGCTCAAGTTTGTTGGTTGCGGTTCAGGGGATATCGATGGGGTTTCTTTGGTGCAATCGAGTTTGTCATGGTGATGACGTTCTCGCCATTAGCGTAGAATGGAGATTAATGGAGCTGTTCATGATAGTTGGTACGAAAACAGGGAAGCTGCTGTGATGTTTCAGTGACTCGAGCATTGCAGTGGTGATCATGAGTGCTTCGACTGATCGATGGAAATATGTTGTGATAGTTGCTACTCGAGTTTGGTGCTGATAGCTCATGGAATTATATCGTAGTATGGCGGTGATAAAGAATGCATCATTGAGGTCGAGGAATAAGGAGGTGTGATGGATTGTTGTGGCAGTGAGATGTATCATGTATCGAGCTTGAGAAGTGGCCGGAAGAAGAGAGTTGAGTCCGAGTGGGTGCTCTCATCGAAGTTCGTGGCGGTGACCATGAAAAAATGGTGAAAAGCTCGAGAGAAATCAAACAGTCTTTGTGCTCGGTGTTGATGGTGTTGAGTTGCCGTTGCTGTTAATGGAGTCTCGAGAATGGGGCTACGATGGACCGAGCTGAGTTTGGGTTCTGCCATTGTTGGCACATGCAATGATGAGCTTGGTTTGAGTTTAAGGGAATGTTGCCGATTAATGGCATGAGAGTGATGGGCTCACTGGAAGTTGTCGGCGAGGAATGACGATTGAACTCGAGAACTCAATGGCAGCGATGCTCGTAACGTTGATGAGATGCTGCTATTACCGAGTGGGAATGGTGCTGACGGATGATATGATGGTGGTTATCAGCAATGAAGATGGGGAGAAGACATGGGTATCGATGGAGCTATGCATGGTCATTGTGATATACGATGGTTTATGAAGATGTTTTCTTCCATTGGAAGTGACGAGAATGATGAAGTGAGTTCGGGAGAGTGGACTGTGATCGATCACCGATGGCATGGAGGAATTGGTGTGGAACAAATAAATATCGATCTTTGGCGGGGACGAGAGGGAAAGATGGAATTGAATAGTGGGTCTGGGCTTCCACGGATCTTTGCACGAGCTCAATAAGTAGTGCGTAGGCGACTTCTTAATTTGCATGACCAGCCTTGGACGTGTGAATGGCCGCAGTTTGCAAAGCCACTTTGTCACGGGGTTTGATGATGGACACAATTCTTAAGGAGGTGCACTTTCCTATTTTTACTAGGTTTCCTAGTTTCTTCAATAGGAGGTTACAAAACTCTATATATAGAGAAGCTTAGAGCACAATTTGGATATCTTATTAATATCTTTTATCTTTTATTCTATTCTTTTTCCTCTATTTTTATTCTAGGGTTTAGAACCATGAAGTTTCTTCTCTTTCTTCTTGTTATGAACTCCTTGAATATGAGTACCTAATTATCTTTTGGTTATGGAATAGTTGGATTTCACAAAGCATGATTCTTTGATTCATATATTAGTTTTGTCTCATATTTATCGTTCACTTTCTCGGGTTATAAAATATTGTTTTATGATTGATTGATTGTTTTGTCAAGTTGCAAATTGGTAGAACTTCTAATCACATCTATTGCTAGTTTAGGGTTTATTATACGCAAAAGTGATATTCCTTGGATACAAGTAGCATAATATGATTATAGTTTGTAGTGATATATTCTTATGATCATATGTGAAATCCTAACCTTTGTTAAATTGAATTGTTTTCCACGTTCAATTGCTTTGATTGGCCTGATTTCATAGAACTTAATGCATCTAGGAATTAAACTTGATTAGTGCTTTTACACGTTAGGTTGTTCCTTTAGGTAGAATTCATATTCGCATCTTTTAATGTGTTTGTTGATGACATGAGGAGATTTGCGGGATATTCTTGCGATCAAGGTATTCTATGGCCTTTGATAGAAGTTGAGATTAAATATCAATTCTAGTTATTGTGTGAAAACATGTTTGTGAATGAAAACGAAATCCATGACCAATATCTTCTTATCCTTGATTTGCGTGTTTACTTTTTATTGCTTTGCTTTTATTTTATTTTCGTTTATAAAAATCACAAAACTACCGGTGTTATTTATAGGGAACCAAACAATTTGACAACCTAGACCTCTCTAGGATCGATCCTTTCTTGCCCTTGCTATATTTATATTTTGAGTAGTAAGAAAGTGTAATTTATTTTTGACGCTTACGATCGCGGTCAAATTTTGGCGCCGTTGCCGGGGAGGCAGCGGTTGTTAATTGTTTTTGGTTTCTTATTTTTGTATTTAGTTTTTGTTTTATTTTTATTTTTATTTTTTCTTATTTCTGGTTTTAACCTTGGTTTGAGAATCTTATTTCAGTGCTTATTTCTATGGAAGGAGCATATTGGAACAATGGATTACGGTTTTCAACAACCTCAACAATATGATAACTACCAATTCCATGGGTATAATCAAAACCAATTTATTGGTTATGACCAATATTCCATGGAACCTTGTGGTTTTCCTCAACAACCTTATGGCGATTATGTGTGAACAACCACAAGGATGGGAGGATTCTTATGCTCTTGAACAAAAGTCTCTAATTTTATAGATAAAGTTTCCACCTTTTTACAAGAGGAATTTCAAAAAGCTAAAGAGACTACAAACGAGCAACTCCAAGAACTTCGTGAAGGTATGACTATCTTGCGAAGAGACATTGATCAATACAAGGAAGATATGGATAATTCTAATGTGCATATGGTTTGTGATGATTATTTGATTGATGCTAATGTTGAAAAAGGCGAACCTTTGGGGACTTTCGTTTGATAATTGTGTAGTTAACTCAACTCTTGATCGTAATAATGATCATTCACCTATTCAAAAGGATGAGTTTGAGATTAACAACACTAAATTCAGCGAGGAACAATCTTATGTTGACTATGATAGTGACGGTGATATGATACATTGTTTGAAACAACTCATGGTGACATCTCCGAGGAGTCTTTTTGGGATCAAGATGAAGATGAAGAGGAATATGTCGACACTTGTGTAGATTACTCAAGCATTGATCTTAATATTGATCAAGAGCCTATTCAAAGGGTGGAGCTTGAGGATGATGCATTTTCGAGTGTTCTAAAAAAGTTTCTTATAATAAAATTTGGATCCGCAAAAGAGTATGTGCCTTACAACAAAGAGGAGGAATATGTTGAGAATGAGACCGTTATGACCAATATTGTGGAAGACCCAATTGAACTTGCATATGATTGTAATGATGATGTTTATGTCGATACTTTGGTTAAAGGCGAAACTGATGAAGAATGGTTGCAAGGTTTGATAGAGGACCATGATATAAAAAGAGGTGAATAATTCACTTGAGTTTTTCAAAGATGAAGAGGATTCCGTGATACAAGAGATTGTGCAAGGTTTATCTAACCCTTTGCCTATTGTTTCTTCTCCTTTACCTCTCATTGGTTTGAATGTATGTGCTTCGAGAATATTGTTGAATGACTTTGTTTCTCGTTTTCCGCCATTAGAGACACTTGATTCTCATACTATGCAGGTTATGGAACCAGAAACCGTGGAGGTACCCGACTTTTATATTCTTTATACACTTCCAAGTGTGGACAAGAATAAGTGTGGGGAAGCTTTTATCGGTTCATAGCTTCACTTTTGATTTATATTACTAATATTTGTGTGAAGCTAGTGTTTGCAAAACAGGTTCTATGGAAGGATCCCCAACTTTTCCGATTATTGGTGTATGGGGAATGAATCTTACAAGAAGCTAGGTCGGGCCGACTATAAAACAAGCGCTAAGTGGGAGGCAACCCACCGGTTTTGTATTTCTTATCCTTTTGCATTTTATTTTTGTTTCGTTTATTTATTTTTTTTTACTGTTTTATATCATATTTGCATCCCTATGTTTAATTTCATTGAGTCCGTAATCTATCTTAGAAGAGAATTATGACGAATACCTTTTCGTCAGAAAATTTCAGACTGCGCGTAGTTCAGTCCAGAGACCATAACTGTCAGACTGTTTATCAAAACACTGTGAAATTTTGACACTGTGTAGAAAACACGTAGGTGAACAACTTTTGTGAAATGGAGTTTTTCCAAATTCCTTACCAATTTGCACAGTTTGTGCGTTTTATCTGCTGTTACGTCAGAATTCAGAACTTTCAGTTTTACACATTGAGGACAATGTGAAGTTTAAGTGTGGGGAGCATTTATATGTTTGTATAGTTTGTTTTTTAGACACCATTAGTGGATGGAACCATTTTGAATACAGGAGTTGAGGAACCAATTAACTAAAAGGGAAGAATATAGCTCAGAAATCACAAATTAACATGATAGTTGTTACCATATCTCGGAATATCACCATATCGCATTCTATTTTTATTTTTTTTCCATATTTATCTATTGTTCTCTAAGTGCTTTGGTGGGTCACTAAACATCGACGTGTTATTACTGCTAGGATGAAATAGAGTGATTGAGTTACTAAAAAAAAAAAAAAAAAAAAAATTGAAAAAAAAAAAAAAAAGAAAAAAGAGACCGACCAATTAGACCAAAACGGAATAAAAAGACACTTGGGAATAGCAAGTATGTGTGAAACGTAGTCCCTGTCTCCGTCGCCTAAACAAGCGTGGAATGCAGGATCCAAGGCAACTATCATGTACTTGCTGACAAGAAGCATGCGCTTGGATCCAAAAGATCTAATCATGCCGTCTAAAAAAAAAAGAGAAATTGGATCCAGTTTGATCCAATCATATAAAAAAAAAAGAGAAAAAATTATTATTGTGTTGAATAAAGTCACTCTTGGTTCCCTTGTATATGCCAATTGATTTGATGTAGCATTCAGCACCAGTAGCTCAATCCAATACGATTAGGTTCATCTTAGCAGTGACCTTCAGACAGATATGGGAAACATCGAACACTTGATAATATTCGCCAACATCTACATCTATATCCATCTTCTTAATCTTTCATTGTGATTGTGGTTGTTAGTTTCCGAGTATTGTGGCTTGTTCGACTATCTAATTAGAGTTTATTTACTAATATTTGAATTGAATTTGCAAGGTACCTCCTCCTGTAGTCATTTTGGATTCGTTCATTGATTTGTCATAAATAGACGGAGTCTGAAATATAGGTTTTGTAGGGTATATCTCTAGTAAACCTTCACGAGACTATAACTCGTCCACTAGGGGCACCTAGGGGTTTAAAGGCTTGTTATTTATGCTAAAATTAACCGTAGCCTCGGCGTCACGGAGTTGTTGTATTTTATTGTTTTGTTTAATTTGCTCGAGGACTAGCAAAGTCTAAGTGTGGGGGAATCTGATAGGTGTCTAAAACACCTAATTTAATATCTAGTATTTATGCTTTCTTTGCGAGTTTTCTTGTAAATTATGTATCTCATGTGTGCTTTTGAGTTTATTAGGTGCAATGGAGTCATTTGGAGCAAAAAGACCAATTAGAACTCGTTCAAATACAAGATTTCTACTTTTCATTGTGTAGAGGACGAGAAGATGAAGACAATGCCGAAAGAACGGAGTCATTCCGACATCGTATGAAGAAGTTACGAGCAAAAGAAGGACTTGGAAGACCAAAAGGGCACAATGGTCATTTTGTAGGTCCACTACTATTGACATCCCCTCGTTTGTTAAGGGGCATCCAGTGTTAAGGGATTGCCATTTCCAAAGGAACTGCTAAGGGGAGTCAGGAATTTTACTTGGGGGAAGCCTAATTCAAATCATGCTTAAGGCGCCAATTATCATCTCATCACCATCGTCTTCAATATTTGCCGGCGAGTTCAGGGAATCATCAACTGTAACTTTGAGTTCACGACCAGTCCATGGCATGGTTGTGCTAGCTAGGAGATGGAATGAGTAAGCTATGCATGGAACTCGAGTGGAACAGAGAGAAGTGAGCTCGGGAAGATGGAGTTGTTTGTTTTGAAAATGGTATTTGCTTTGGTTATCGGAAGATGGAGGTCAAGTTGGTTGTAGGACCGAGCGTGGCTCAATGATAATGCCGCTGCCACGAGAACTTGAAGCGGGCGAGAAGGAGTTGAACTGGAACCGGAAGCTGTGGTTGCTGGAGTTCGAGTTGCTTCCGGCCATTGAGCACGAGTCCGGGAGATTGCTTTGATTTGTATACAACGCCTAAGGACTGCTGCCATTATCGGATGATGGAATGATGGTGAAGCATGAAAGTTTGGCAGCGATGGCCATTCATGGTTTTGCTCAAGTTTGTTGGTTGCAGTTCAGGGATATCGATGGGGTTTGCTGGTGCAATCGAGTTTGTCATGGTGATGACGTTCTCGCCATTGGCAAAGCGGTGGAGATTAATGGAGTTGTTCATGATAGTTGGTACGAAAACAGGGAAGCTGCTGTGATGTTTCAGTAACTCGAGCATTGCAGTGGTGATCATGAGTGCTTCGACTGATCGATGGAAATATGTTGTGATAGATGCTACTCGAGTTTGGTGCTTTGATAGCTCATGGAATTATATACAGAGTATGGCGGTGATAAAGAATGCATCATTGAGGTCGAGGAATAAGGAGGTGGGATGGATTGTTGTGGCAGTGAGATGTATCATGTATCGAGCTTGAGAAGTGGCCGGGAAGAAGAGAGTTGAGTCCGAGCTGGGTCTGCTACTGAAGTTCGTGGCAGTGACCATGAAAAAAATGGTGAAAAGCTCGAGAGAAATCGGTGTCTTTGTGCTCGGTGTTGATGGTGTTGAGTTGCCGTTCTTTGTTAATGGAGTCTCGAGAATGGGGCTACGATGGACCGAGCCGAGTTTGGGTTCTGCCATTGTTGGCACATGCAATGATGAGCTTGGTTTGAGTTTAAGGGATCTGTTTGCCGATTAATGGCATGAGAGTGATGGCTCACTGGAAGTTGTCGACAGGAATGACGAGTGAACTCGAGAACTCAATGGCAGCGATGCTCGTAACGTTGATGAGATGCTGCTATTACCGAGTGGGAATGGTGCTGACGGATGATATGATGGTGGTTATCAGCAATGAAGATGGGGAGAAGACATGGGTATCGATGGAGCTGTCTGTGGTCATTGTGATATACTGATGGTTTATGAAGATGTTTTCTTCCATTGGAAGTGACGAGAATGATGAGAAGTGAGTTCGGGAGAGTGGACTGTGATCGATCACTGATGGCATGGAGGAATTGGTGTGGAACAAATAAATATCGATGCTGGCAGGGACGAGAGGGAAAGATGGAATTGAATAGTGGGCTGGGCTTCCACAGATGCTGCACGAGCTCAATAAGTAGTGCGTAGGCGACTTCTTAATTTGCATGACCAGCCTTGGACGTGTGAATGGCCGCAGTTTGCAAAGCCACTTTGTCACTGGGTTTGATGCACGGACACAATTCCTTTCCTATTTTTACTAGGTTTCCTAGTTTCTTCAGGAGGAGGTTACAAAACTCTATATATAGAGAAGC
The DNA here is from genome assembly GCA_023531295.1 of Papaver armeniacum. Taxonomy (NCBI): domain Eukaryota; kingdom Viridiplantae; phylum Streptophyta; class Magnoliopsida; order Ranunculales; family Papaveraceae; genus Papaver; species Papaver armeniacum. Next base: position 80,250 of record JAJJWW010010180.1, on the reverse strand, counting down.
CTAGGCACAATTTGGATATCTTATTAATATCTTTTATCTTTTATTCTATTCTTTTTCCTCTATTTTTATTCTAGGGTTTAGAACCATGAAGTTTCTTCTCTTTCTTCTTGTTATGAACTCCTTGAATATGAGTACCTAATTATCTTTTGGTTATGGAATAGTTGGATTTTGCACAAAGCATGATTCTTTGATTCAATATATTAGTTTTGTCTCATATTTATCGTTCGCAATTCTCTGTTAAATATTGTTTTATGATTGATTGATTGTTTTGTCAAGTTGCAAATTGGTAGAACTTCTAATCACATCTATTGCTAGTTTAGGGATTATTATACGCAAAAGTGATATTCCTTGGATACAAGTAGCATAATATGATTATAGTTTGTAGTGATATATTCTTATGATCATATGTGAATCGTGACCTTTGTTAAATCGGATTAGTGCGCTTTCCACGTTCGATTGCTTTGATTGGCCTGATTTCATAAACTTAATGCATCTAGGGAATTAAACTTGATTAGTGCTTTTACACGTTAGGTTGTTCCTTTAGGTAGAATTCACATTCGCATCTTTTAATGTGTTTGTTGATGACATGAGGAGATTTTTACGGATATTCTTGCGATCAAGGTATTCTATGGCCTTTGATAGAAGTTGAGATTAAATATCAATTCTATTATTATTGAAAACATGTTTACAATTGAAAATGAAACCTTTACCAATATCTTCTTATCCTTGATTTGCGTGTTTACTTTTTATTGCTTTGCTTTTTTTTTATTTTTTATTTATAAAAATCACAAAACTACCGGTGTTTTTATAGGAACCATAAACAATTTGACAACCTAGACCTCTCTCGTGGATCGATCCTTTCTTGCCCTTGCTATATTTATATTTTGAGTAGTAAGAAAGTGTAATTTATTTTTGACGCTACGATAGCGGTCAAATTTTAGGCGCTGTTTGGGAGGCAGCTACGGTTGTTAATTGTTTTTGGTTTCTTATTTTTGTATTTAGTTTTTGTTTTATTTTTTTTTATTTTTTTCTTATTTCTCTCGGGTTTTTAACCTTGGTTTGAGAATTATTTCAGGTGCTTATTTCTATGGAAGGAGCATATTGGAACATGGATACGGTTTTCAACAACCTCAACAATATGATAACTACCAATTCCATGGGTATAATCAAAACCAATTCATTGGTTATGACCAATATTCCATGGAACCTTGTGGTTTTCCTCAACAACCTTATGGTGATTATGTGTGTGAACAACAACAAGGATGGGAGGATTCTTATGCTTGTGAACAAAAAGTCTCTAATTTTATAGATAAAGTTTCCAACTTTTTACAAGAGGAATTTCAAAAAGCTAAAGAGACTACAAACGAGCAACTCCAAGAACTTCGTGAAGGTATGACTATCTTGCGAAGAGGCATTGATCGATACAAGGAAGATATGGATAATTCTAATGTGCATATGGTTTGTGATGAATATTTGATTGATGCTAATGTTGAAAAAGGCGAACCTTTGGGGACTTTCGTGGATAATTGTGTAGTTAACTCAACTCTTGATCGTAATAATGATCATTCACCTATTCAAAAGGATGAGTTAGAGATTAACAACACTAAATTCAGCGAGGAACAATCTTATGTTGACTATGATAGTGACGGTGATTATGATACATTGTTTGAAACAACTCATGGTGACATCTCCGAGGAGTCTTTTTGGGATCAAGATGAAGATGAAGAGGAATATGATGACACTTGTGTAGATTACTCAAGCATTGATCTTAATAATGATCAAGAGCCTATTCAAAGGGTGGAGCTTGAGGATGATGCATTTTCGAGTGTTCTAAAAAAAGTTTCTTATAATAAAATTTGGATCCGCAAAAGAGTATGTGCCTTACAACAAAAAGGAGTATGTTGAGAATGAGACCGTTATGACCAATATTGTGGAAGACCCAATTGAGCTTGCATATGATTGTAATGATGATGTTTATGTCGAAACTTTGGTTAAGGCAGAAACGGACGAAGAATGGTTGCAAGGTTTGATAGAGGACCATGATATAAAAGAGGTGAATAATTCACTTGAGTTTTTCAAAGATGAAGAGGATTCCGTGATACAAGAGATTGTGCAAGGTTTATCTAACCCTTTGCCTATTGTTTCTTCTCCTTTACCTCTTATTGGTTTGAATGTATGTGCTTCGAGAATATTGTTGAATGACTTTGTTTCTCGTTTTCCGCCATTAGAGACACTTGATTCTCATACTATGCAGGTTATGGAACCAGAGACCGTGGAGGTACCCGACTTTTATATTCTTTATACACTTCCAAGTGTGGACAAGAATAAGTGTGGGGAAGCTTTTATCGGTTCATAGCTTCACTTTTGCTTTATATTACTAATATTTGTGTGAAGCTAGTGTTTGAAAAACAGGTTCTATGGAAGGATCCCCAACTTTTCCGATTATTGGTGTATGGGGAATGAATCTTACAAGAAGCTATAGTCGGGTCGACGACTATAAAACAAGCGCTAAGTGGGAGGCAACCCACCGGTTTTGTATTTTTTATCCTTTTGCATTTTATTTTTGTTTCGTTTATTTATTATTTTTACTGTTTTTATATCATATTTGCATCCCTATGTTTAATTTCATTGAGTCCGTAATCTATCTTAGAAGAGAATTATGACGAATACCTTTTCGTCAGAAAATTTCAGACTGCGCGTAGTTCAGTCCAGAGACCATAACTGTCAGACCGTTTATCAAAACACTGTGAAATTTTGACACTGTGTAGAAAACACGTAGGTGAACAACTTTTGTGAAATGGAGTTTTTACAAATTCCTTACCAATTTGCACAGTTTTTGCGTTTTATCTGCTGTTACGTCAGAATTCAGAACTTTCGGTTTTACACATTGAGGACAATGTGAAGTTTAAGTGTGGGGGAGCATTTATATGTTTGTATAGTTTGAACTTGTTTTAGGATGACACCATTAATGGATGGAACCATTTTGAATGCAGGAGTTGAGGAACCAATTAACTAAAAGGGAAGAATATAGCTCAGAAATCACAAATTAACATGATAGTTGTTACCATATCTCTCGAATATCACCATATCACATTCTATTTTTATTTTTTTTTACATATTTATCTATTGTTCTCTAAGTGCTTTGGTGGGTCACTAAACATCGACGTGTTATTACTGCTGGGATGAAATAGAGTGGTTGAGTTACTAAAAAAAAAAAAAAAATTGAAAAAGAAAAAAAAAAAAAAAAAAAGAGACCGACCAATTAGACCAAAACGGAATAAAAAGACACTTGGGAATAGCAGTATGTGTGAAACGTAGTCCCCGTGTCTCCGTCGCCTAAACAAGCGTGGAATGCAGGATCCAAGGCAACTATCATGTACTTGCTGACAAGAAGCATGCGCTTGGATCCAAAAGATCTAATCATGCCGTCTAAAAACAAAAAAGAGAAATTGGATCCAGTTTGATCCAATCATAAAAAAAAAAAAAAAAAAGAAATTATTATTGTGTTGAATAAAGTCACTCTTGGTTCCCTTGTATATGCCAATTGATTTGATGTAGCATTCAAAGACCAAGTAGCTCAATTCAATAGGATTAGGTTCATCTTAGCGGTGACCTTGACAGATATGGGAAACATCGAACACTTGAGAATATTCGCCAACATCTACATCTATATCCATCTTCTTAATCTTTTCATTGTGATTGTGGTTTGTTAGTTTCCAGTATTGTGGCTTGTTCGACTATCTAATTAGAGTTTATTTACTAATATTTGAATTGAATTTGCAAGGTACCTCCTCCGTAGTCATTTTGGATTCGTTCATTGATTTGTCACAATTAGACGGAGTTGGAAATATAGGTTTTGTAGGTATATCTCTAGTAAACCTTCACGAGACTATAACTCGTCCACTAGGGGCACCTAGGGGTTTAAAGGCTTGTTATTTATGCTAAAATTAACCGTAGCCTCGACGTCACGGAGTTGTTGTATTTTAATTGTTTTGTTTAATTTGCTCGAGGACTAGCAAAGTCTAAGTGTGGGGAATTTGATAGGTGTCTAAAACACCTAATTTAATATCTAGTATTTATGCTTTCTTTGCGAGTTTTCTTGTAAATTATGTATCTTATGTGTGCTTTTGAGTTTATTAGGTGCAATGGAGTCATTTGGAGCAAAAAGACCAATTGGAACTCGTTCAAATACAAGATTTCTACTTTTCATTGTGTAGAGGACGAGAAGATGAAGACAATGCCGAAAGAACGGAGTCATTCCGACATCGTATGAAGAAGTTACGAGCAAAAGAAGGACTTGGAAGACCAAAAGGGCACAATGGTCATTTTGTAGGTCCACTACTATTGACATCCCCTCGTTTGTTAAGGGGCATCCAGTGTTAAGGGATTGCCATTTCCAAAGGAACTGCTAAGGGGAGTCAGGAATTTTACTTGGGGGAAGCCTAATTCAAATCATGCTTAAGGCGCCAATTATCATCTCATCACCATCGTCTTCAATATTTGCCGGCGAGTTCAGGGAATCATCAACCTGTAACTTTTGAGTTCACGACCAGTCCATGGCATGGTTGTGCTAGCTAGGGAGATGGAATGAGTAAGCTATGCATGGAACTCGAGTGGAACAGAGAGAAGTGAGCTCGGGAAGATGGAGTTGCTGTTTTGAAAATGGTATTTGCTTTGGTTATCGGGAAGATGGAGGCTGTTGGTTGTAGGACTGAGCGTGGCTCAATGATAATGTCACGCTGCCACGTAACTCAGTGGCAGAAGGAGTTGAATCGGAAAATGGAATGCCGTGGGCTAAACTCGAGTTAGAACTGGAGTTTCTTTGGAGTTCGAGTTGCTTCCAATGATTGAGCACGAGTCTCGGGAGATTGCTTTGGGATTTGTATACAACAGCTAAGGACTGCGCCATTATCGGATGATGGAATGATGGTGAAGCATGAAAGTTTGGCAGCGATGGCCATTCATGGTTTTGCTCAAGTTTGTTGGTTGCGATTCAGGGGATATCGATGGGGTTTGTTTGGTGCAATCGAGTTTGTCATGGTGATGACGTTCTTCGCCATTGGCAAGCGGTGGAGATTAATGGAGCCGTTCATGATAGTTGGTACGAAAACAGGGAAGCTGCTGTGATGTTTCAGTGACTCGAGCATTGCAGTGGTGATCATGAGTGCTTCGACTGATCGATGGAAATATGTTGTGATAGATGCTACTCGAGTTTGGTGCTGATAGCTCATGGAATTATATACAGAGTATGGCGGTGATAAAGAATGCATCATTGAGGTCGAGGAATAAGGAGGTGGGATGGATTGTTGTGGCAGTGAGATGTATCATGTATCGAGCTTGAGAAGTGGCCGGGAAGAAGAGAGTTCGAGTCCGAAGCTGGTCTCTGCTCATCAAGTTCGTGGCGGTGACCATGAAAAAATGGTGAAAAGCTCGAGAGAAATCGGTGTCTTTTGCTCGGTGTTGATGGTGTTGAGTTGCCGTTCTTCGCTAATGGAGTCGAGAATGGGGCTACGATGGACCGAGCTGAGTTTGGGTTCTGCCATTGTTGGCACATGCAATGATGAGCTTGGTTTGAGTTTAAGGGACTGTTGCCGATTAATGGCATGAGAGTGATGGCTGCTGGAAGTTGTCGACAGGGAATGACGAGTGAACTCGAGAACTCAATGGCAGCGATGCTCGTAACGTTGATGAGATGCTGCTATTACCGAGTGGGAATGGTGCTGACGGATGATATGATGGTGGTTATCAGCAATGAAGATGGGGAGAAGACATGGGTATCGATGGAGTCGTCTCGTGGTCATTGTGATATACTGATGGTTTATGAAGATGTTTTCTGCCATTGGAAGTGACGAGAATGATGAGAAGTGAGTTCGGGAGAGTGGACTGTGATCGATCACTGATGGCATGGAGGAATTGGTGTGGAACAAATAAATATCGATCTTTGGCGGGGACGAGAGGAAAGATGGAATTGAATAGTGGGTCAAGCTTCCACAGATGCCGCACGAGCTCAATAAGTAGTGCGTAGGCGACTTCTTAATTTGCATGACCAGCCTTGGACGTGTGAATGGCCGTAGTTTGCAACCACTTTGTCACGGGTTTGATGCATGGACACAATTCTTAAGGAGGTGCACTTTCCTATTTTTACTAGGTTTCCTAGTTTCTTCAATAGGAGGTTACAAAACTATATATATAGAGAAGCTTAGGAGAATTGATATCTTATTAATATCTTTTATTATTCTATTCTTTTTCCTCTATTTTTTTCTAGGGTTTAGAACCATGAAGTTTTTCTCTTTCTTCTTGTTATGAACTCCATGAATATGAACCTAATTATCTTTTGGTTGAAGAATAGTTGGATTTTGCAAAGCATGATTCTTTGATTTTTATAATTAGTTTTCTCATAATTTATCGTTCACTTTCTACGGGTTATAATAATTGTTTTGAAGTATTGAATTGATTGAATGTTTGTCAAGTTAAGTCAAATTGGTTGAACTCAATCACATCTATAGCTATTTTAGGGTTTATTATACGAAAAGTGATATTCCTTGAATACAAGTAGGCATAATATGATTATAGGTTGTAGTGATATATTCTTATGATCATATGTAGAATCGTGACCTTTGTTAAATTGAATTTGCGCAATGTATTACAATTGCTTTGATTAGCCTATTTCATAAACTTAATGCATCTAGGGAATTAAACTTGATTAGTGCTTTTACACGTTAGGTTGTTCCTTTAGGTAGAATTCATATTCGCATCTTTTAATGTGTTTGTTGATAACATGAGGAGATTTACGGATATTCTTGCAATCAAGGTATTCTATGGCCTTTGATAGAAGTTGAGATTAAATATCAATTCTATTATTGTGTGAAAACATGTTTACAATTGAAGATGAAACCTTTACCAATATCTTCTTATCCTTGATTTGCGTGTTTACTTTTATTGCTTTGCTTTTATTTTATTTTTATTTATAAAAATCACAAAACTACCGGTGTTATTTATAGGAAACCATAACAATTTGACAACCTAGACCTCTCTCAGGATCGATCCTTTCTTGCCCTTGCTATATTTATATTTTGAGTAGTAAGAAAGTGTAATTTATTTTTGACGCTTACGATAATGGGTCAATTTTTGGCGCCGCTTCTTTGGGAGGCAGCGTTGTTAATTGTTTTTGGTTTCTTATTTTTGTATTTAGTCTTTGTTTTATTTTTATTTTTATTTTTTCTTATTTCTCGTTTTTAACCTTGGTTTGAGAATTATTTCAGTGCTTATTTCTATGGAAGGAGCATATTGGAACAATGGATTACGGTTTTCAACCCTCAACAATATGATAACTACCAATTCCATGGGTATAATCAAAACCAATTCATTGGTTATGACCAATATTCCATGGAACCTTGTGGTTTTCCTCAACAACCTTATGGTGATTATGTGTGTGAACAACCACAAGGATGGGAGGATTCTTATGCTTGTGAACATAAAAGTCTCTAATTTTATAGATAAAGTTTCCAACTTTTTACAAGAGGAATTTCAAAAAGCTAAAGAGACTACAAACGAGCAACTCCAAGAACTTCGTGAAGGTATTACTATCTTGCGAAGAGGCATTGATCAATACAAGGAAGATATGGATAATTCTAATGTGCATATGGTTTGTGATGATTATTTGATTGATGCTAATGTTGAAAAAGGCCAACCTTGGGGACTTTCGTGGATAATTGTGTAGTTAACTCAACTCTTGATCGTAATAATGATCATTCACCTATTCAAAAGGATGAGTTAGAGATTAACAACACTAAATTCAGCGAGGAACAATCTTATGTTGACTATGATAGTGACGGTGATATGATACATTGTTTGAAACAACTCATGGTGACATCTCCGAGGAGTCTTTTTGGGATCAAGATGAAGACGAAGAGGAATATGTGACACTTGTGTAGATTACTCAAGCATTGATCTTAATATTGATCAAGAGCCTATTCAAAAGGTGGAGCTTTAGGATGATGCATTTTCGAGTGTTCTAAAAAAGTTTTTATAATAAAATTTGGATCCGCAAAAGAGTATGTGCCTTACAACAAAGAGGAGTATGTTGAGAATGAGACCGTTATGACCAATATTGTGGAAGACCCAATTGAGCTTGCATATGATTGTAATGATGATGTTTATGTCGATACTTTGGTTAAGGCAGAAACGGACGAAGAATGGTTGCAAGGTTTGATAGAGGACCATGATATAAAAGAGGTGAATAATTCACTTGAGTTTTTCAAAGATGAAGAGGATTCCGTAATACAAGAGATTGTGCAAGGTTTATCTAACCCTTTGCCTATTGTTTCTTCTCCTTTACCTCTTATTGGTTTGAATGTATGTGCTTCGAGAATATTGTTGAATGACTTTGTTTCTCGTTTTCCGCCATTAGAGACACTTGATTCTCATACTATGCAGGTTATGGAACCAGAAACCGTGGAGGTACCCGACTTTATATTCTTTATACACTTCCAAGTGTGGACAAGAATAAGTGTGGGGGAAGCTTTTATCGGTTCATAGCTTCACTTTTGATTTATATTACTAATATTTGTGTGAAGCTAGTGTTTGAAAAACAGGTTCTATGGAAGGATCCCCAACTTTTCCGATTATTGGTGTATGGGGAATGAATCTTACAAGAAGCTAGGTCGGGCTGACGACTTTAAAACAAGCGCTAAGTGGGAGGCAACCCACCGGTTTTGTATTTCTTATCCTTTTGCATTTTATTTTTGTTTCGTTTATTTATTTTTTTACTGTTTTTATATCATATTTGCATCCCTATGTTTAATTTCATTGAGTCCGTAATCTATCTTAGAAGAGAATTATGACGAATACCTTTTCGTCAGAAAATTTCAGACTGCGCGTAGTTCAGTCCAGAGACCATAACTGTCAGACTGTTTATCAAAACACTGTGAAATTTTGACACTGTGTAGAAAACACGTAGGTGAACAACTTTTGTGAAATGGAGTTTTTCCAAATTCCTTACCAATTTGCACAGTTTTTGCGTTTTATCTGCTGTTACGTCAGAATTCAGAACTTTCAGTTTTACACATTGAGGACAATGTGAAGTTTAAGTGTGGGGGAGCATTTATATGTTTGTATAGTTTGTTTTTGACACCATTAGTGGATGGAACCATTTTGAATACAGGAGTTGAGGAACCAATTAACTAAAAGGGAAGAATATAGCTCGAAATCACAAATTAACATGATAGTTGTTACCATATCTCGAATATCACCATATCACATTCTATTTTTATTTTTTTTTCCATATTTATCTATTGTTCTCTAAGTGCTTTGGTGGGTCACTAAACATCGACGTGTTATTACCGCTAGGATGAAATAGAGTGGTTGAGTTACTAAAAAAAAAAAAAAAAAAAAAATATATGAACAAAAAAAAAAAAAAAAAAAAAATTTGAAAAAAAAAAAAAAAAAAAGGACCGATCAATTAGACCAAAACGGAATAAAAAGACACTTGGGAATAAAGCAAGTATGTGTGAAACGTAGTCCCTGTCTCCGTCGCCTAAACAAGCGTGGAATGCAGGATCCAAGGCAACTATCATGTACTTGCCGACAAGAAGCATGCGCTTGGATCCAAAAGATCTAATCATGCCGTCTAAAAAAAAGAGAAATTGGATCCATTTGATCCAATCATATAAAAAAAAAAAAAAAAAAAAATTATTGTGTTGAATAAAGTCACTCTTGGTTCCCTTGTATATGCCAATTGATTTGATGTAGCATTCAAGACCAAGTAGCTCAATCCAATACGATTAGGTTCATCTTAGCAGTGACCTTCAGACAGATATGGGAAACATCGAACACTTGATAATATTCGCCAACATCTACATCTATGTCCATCTTCTTAATCTTTCATTGTGATTGTGGTTTGTTAGTTTCCGAGTATTGTGGCTTGTTCGACTATCTAATTAGAGTTTATTTACTAATATTTGAATTGAATTTGCAAGGTACCTCCTCCTGTAGTCATTTTGGATTCGTTCATTGATTTGTCACAATTAGACGGAGTTGGAAATATAGGTTTTGTAGGTATATCTCTAGTAAACCTTCACGAGACTATAACTCGTCCACTAGGGGCACCTAGGGGTTTAAAGGCTTGTTATTTATGCTAAAATTAACCGTAGCCTCGACGTCACGGAGTTGTTGTATTTTATTGTTTTGTTTAATTTGCTCGAGGACTAGCAAAGTCTAAGTGTGGGGGAATCTGATAGGTGTCTAAAACACCTAATTTAATATCTAGTATTTATGCTTTCTTTGCGAGTTTTCTTGTAAATTATGTATCTCATGTGTGCTTTTGAGTTTATTAGGTGCAATGGAGTCATTTGGAGCAAAAGACCAATTAGAACTCGTTCAAATACAAGATTTCTACTTTTCATTGTGTAGAGGACGAGAAGATGAAGACAATGCCGAAAGAACGGAGTCATTCCGACATCGTATGAAGAAGTTACGAGCAAAAGAAGGACTTGGAAGACCAAAAGGGCACAATGGTCATTTTGTAGGTCCACTACTATTGACATCCCCTCGTTTGTTAAGGGGCATCCAGTGTTAAGGGATTGCCATTTCCAAAGGAACTGCTAAGGGGAGTCAGGAATTTTACTTGGGGGAAGCCTAATTCAAATCATGCTTAAGGCGCCAATTATCATCTCATCACCATCGTCTTCAATATTTGCCTTCTGGAGAGTTCGTGGAATCATCAACCTCAGTAACTTTTGAGTTCACGACCAGTCCATGGCATGGTTGTGCTAGCTAGGGAGATGGAATGAGTAAGCTATGCATGGAACTCGAGAGGAACAGAGAGAAGTGAGCTCGGAAGATGGAGTTGCTTGTTTTGAAAATGGTATTTGCTTTGGTTATCGGGAAGATGGAGGCCGTTGGTTGTAGGACTCGAGCGTGGCTCAATGATAATGTTGCTGCCACGTAACTCGAAGGGTTGAACCGAGAAGGAGTTGAACTGGAACCTCGTGGAACAAGGAATCGCGGCCGGAGTTCGAGTTGCTTCCAGCGATTGAGCACGAGTCCGGGAGATTGCCGATTTGTATACAACAACAAGGACTCACGCCATTATCGGATGATGGAATGATGGTGAAGCATGAAAGTTTGGCAGCGATGGCCATTCATGGTTTTGCTCAAGTTTGTTGGTTGCAGTTCAGGGATATCGATGGGGTTTGCTGGTGCAATCGAGTTTGTCATGGTGATGACGTTCTCTGCCATTGGCAGCAGCTGGAGATTAATGGAGCTGTTCATGATAGTTGGTACGAAACAGGGAAGTCATGGATGTTTCAGTGACTCGAGCATTGCAGTGGTGATCATGAGTGCTTCGACTGATCGATGGAAATATGTTGTGATAGTTGCTACTCGAGTTTGGTGCTGATAGCTCATGGAATTATATACAGAGTATGGCGGTGATAAAGAATGCATCATTGAGGTCGAGGAATAAGGAGGTGGGATGGATTGTTGTGGCAGTGAGATGTATCACGTATCGAGCTTGAGAAGTGGCCGGAAGAAGAGAGTTCGAGTCCGAGCCGGGTCTGCATCAAGTTCGTGGGCGTGACCATGAAAAAAATGGTGAAAAGCTCGAGAGAAATCGAGGTTGTGCTTCGGTGTTGATGGTGTTGAGTTGCCGTTGTCGTTAATGGAGTCTCGAGAATGGGGCTACGATGGACCGAGCCGAGTTTGGGTTCGCCATTGTTGGCACATGCAATGATGAGCTTGGTTTGAGTTTAAGGGACTGTTGCCGATTAATGGCATGAGAGTGATGGCTGCTGGAAGTTGTCGACAGGGAATGACGAGTGAACTCGAGAACTCAATGGCAGCGATGCTCGTAACGTTGATGAGATGCTGCTATTACCGAGTGGGAATGGTGCTGACGGATGATATGATGGTGGTTATCAAAGAATGAAGATGGGGAGAAGACATGGGTATCGATGGAGTCGTCTGTGGTCATTGTGATATACTGATGGTTTATGAAGATGTTTTCTGCCATTGGAAGTGACGAGAATGATGAGAAGTGAGTTCGGGAGAGTGGACTGTGATCGATCACTGATGGCATGGAGGAATTGGTGTGGAACAAATAAATATCGATGCTGGCAGGGACGAGAGGGAAAGATGGAATTGAATAGTGGGCTGGGCTTCCACAGATGCTGCACGAGCTCAATAAGTAGTGCGTAGGCGACTTCTTAATTTGCATGACCAGCCTTGGACGTGTGAATGGCCAGAGTTTGGCAAAGCCACTTTGTCCTGGGTTTGATGCACGACACAATTCTTAAGGAGGTGCACTTTCCTATTTTTACTAGGTTTCCTAGTTTCTTCAAGAGGAGGTTACAAAACTCTATATATAGAGAAGCTTAGGCACAATTTGGATATCTTATTAATATCTTTTATCTTTTATTCTATTCTTTTTCCTCTATTTTTATTCTAGGGTTTAGAACCATGAAGTTTCTTCTCTTTCTTCTTGTTATGAACTCCTTGAATATGAGTACCTAATTATCTTTTGGTTATGGAATAGTTGGATTTCACAAAGCATGATTCTTTGATTCAATATATTAGTTTTGTCTCATATTTATCGCTCACTTTCTACGGGTTCTCTCATGAAAATATTGTTTTATGATTGATTGATTGTTTTGTCAAGTTGCAAATTGGTAGAACTTCTAATCACATCTATTGCTAGTTTAGGGTTTATTATACGCAAAAGTGATATTCCTTGGATACAAGTAGCATAATATGATTATAGTTTGTAGTGATATATTCTTATGATCATATGTGAATCGTAACCTTTGTTAAATTGAATTAGTGCGCTTTCCACGTTCAATTGCTTTGATTGGCCTGATTTCATAGAACTTAATGCATCTAGGGAATTAAACTTGATTAGTGCTTTTACACGTTAGGTTGTTCCTTTAGGTAGAATTCATATTCGCATCTTTAATGTGTTTGTTGATGACATGAGGAGATTTATGGATATTCTTGCGATCAAGGTATTCTATGGCCTTTGATAGAAGTTGAGATTAAATATCAATTCTAGTTATTGTGTGAAAACATGTTTACAATGAAAACGAAATCCATGACCAATATCTTCTTATCCTTGATTTGCGTGTTTACTTTTTATTGCTTTTTGTTTTATTTTATTTTCGTTTATAAAAATCACAAAACTACCGGTGTTATTTATAGGAACCATAACAATTTGACAACCTAGACCTCTCTGGGATCGATCCTTTCTTGCCCTTGCTATATTTATATTTTGAGTAGTAAGAAAGTGTAATTTATTTTTGACGCTACGACAACCGGTCATATATTGTTCTTTTATCTCGGCGAATTGCCAATTGTGAATCACTAGTAATCCTTACATTCTCCAGCCTTCATTTCTATTGCAAATCGCAAAGCATGTATTATAGCTTCATATTCTCGTTTCATTATTTGTTGATGCAAACTCCAATCCGAAAGAAAGAGCTATTTTATTACCTCTCATGCGATATCACAACAATTCCTATTCCATTTCCTTCTCCATTTGATGACCCATCTACTAATATTTCCCATCTATTTGGTTCCGTTAACAAATCTTTCGGATCTCCATGTTCTTCCTCTACATCCATCATTTCTTCTACTGATTCATCCTCTTCCAAAGGAAATTCTCAGCTGAAAGTCTCATACAACTCCGTGATTTTGGCGAAGATAGTATTTCATATTTGAGTTTGCAATGACTTATTTGAGCATTCCATCTCTCAACTCTTCCCGACCTCTTTGAATTCTTCATCACTGATTCTATTGGTACTTTTGTCACCACCTTGACAACATGCGCTTGAAAATATATACGAAGCTTAAATGTTGCATAAACTAATGCCAAGATTAGTTTTTCAATTTTTGAGTAATTCCTTTCTCGCAGCGTTGAAAGTTTTGTTGATGTAATAAATTGGTTTTTCTACTCTCGCGTCCACTCGCAGAGAACACCGCACTTAATGCATGCGGGTTGTCGCAAGATAGATCAACAATTCTTCTCCTTCTTCTCGCTTTTTGCAAAATTGATATATCCATTAAATGTTCCTTTATTCCTTGCAAGGCTTTCGCACTCATCCGTCCATTTAAACTTCGATCCCTTTCTAAGGATATTGAAAAAGTGCTTGCATTTGTCGATGATCGCGAGATGAACCTCCCTAGCGAAGCTAACAACCCATTTAACTTTTGAACATCTTTTATTGTCTCCTAGGTTGGCATATCGCGAACTCGCTTGTACTTTTTCTCGGGGTCGACTTGAATTCCTTCTTTGGATACAATGTACCCTAAAAATTTTCCAGAGGCTACCCAAAGGTGCATTTTTCCGGGTTTACTTTGATATTAAATTGCCTCATTTGTTCAAAAATTTCTTTCAAATCCTGTACGTGGTCTTTTGTTTTTCTACTTTTTATTAACATATCATCTACGTATACCTCCAATGTTTTGTGTATCCATCTCGCGAACACCTTCTCCACCATTCTTTGTTATGTCGCACCGCATTTCGCACCAAACGGCATTTTTGTATAACAAGACAATCCTCTTGGAGCAAAGAAAGCAAAGATGTTCTTGGTCTTCTTCGAGAGAGGAATTTGATTGTAACCCTTATATTCATCAAGAGATGATATCCTTTCGTTTCTCGCCGCCGCCAACCAATTGCGAATATCTCGGTAATGGGAAACTATCTTTAGGACAAGCTTTATTTAGATCATTAAAGTCTATACAAATTCTTATTCCTTTTTTCTTCTTTTGGACTATAACCATATTTGCTATCCATTCGGGATATTTTGCTTGTCTAATAATTCCCGCGTCCAACATTTTCTCGCAATTCTTCTTCTATTTGAGGATGATATGTTGTCGCGATCTTTCTAATTCTTTGTTTAAATGGTTTTACATTCTTGTCAATTTCCAATTTATGGCAAGCCACTGATGGATCTATACCAGGCATTTCATCCATATCCCATGCGAAAATATCTTTGTAATCTCGTAGCAACTCAACAGTTCTTCTTTCTTCATCCGCTTCCATTTTAGTCCCAATTTTTAAGATTTTAGGCTCCTCCTCGGTTCCAACATTCACTTCTTTTGTTTGTTCTACTGCGACATAACTAGACTTCGGTTCTCCCATAGGAGTTGGTCCTCTCATTTCCTTACGCGAACTCACTCCCTTTTCCCATGATTTCGCTGTATTCCTTTTCCCTCTTTTGCTCTTATCATGTAAATTCTAAATTCTTCTTCTTTCTTAGCTGCTTTTATCATCTTCCCGCGATCTTTTCGCTTCTTCACTTGCCCTTCATAATGCTTTACCTCGATTTGATGATATATTCTTCCTTTATCAATATCTCCTCTGATCTCACCAATTCCACTTGCATAGGAAATTTGATGCACCGATGGAGTGTTGACGCTACCGCCTTAATTGCATGTACCCAAGGTCTCCCTAACAATATGTGGTACGACGATTCCATATCCACTACACTTAATGTTACTTGTGTTTCAATTTCTCCGAGTAAAATTCGTAATTTTATCTCCCCTTTAGGTACTGTTATAGATTTTCCAAAACCATGAATATAATATCTTGGAGAACTCATTTCTTCATCTTTATATCCTAATTTTTGTAGGTATGGTAAAACATGATACTCACCAAACTCCCCGTATCCACCAAAGTTCTATTTATTTCCCATTCTTCCGCTCGCTTTTGCCGATTCTTCTCTTTTTCTCGCTTGCATTTATCGTGATCACTAGTGGAGATATATGATTCAAATTTTCTCTGGTACTTCGCCGCAGAATGTTATTTTCTGCTTTTCCCATTCCTTCAAAGACGATGTCTTCTCCTCATCTATAATCTTCTTTCCTTCAAAATCTCGTTTATGTATCCTTCCTCTAATATTTTCGTGGAATTCATTAACCATTGCTTTTGTAATTGAATTGTATTCCATATCTTCATTATGTTCCTTGCTTCTTAACTCCTCTACCTCATCTGATTTAACATTTTCCTTTCTCATTTTCTTGATTTAAACGATTTTAATTATACTCTTCGATCCTCAATCTTGTTCATCCCTGTTTCTAGCGCATATGTAGTTGCAGGAAATCCTACACTACACCCCTCACTCGATTTGCTTAATCAATCCATTTGAAGATGAATAATAATGTGTTTTATTAATTATTTTCTTGAAAGGTTTACAAAGAAATGTAGAACAGAGCTAAAGAAATTACAATCACTCTTAATTTTCTCCCTCCTGATGACTTGTTTCACCCTTCAAAAAGACCTCTCCCACAACAGACTTACTCAACCCTTTATATAGGGTATTACATAGTGGATGACAAATTTCGCCGCCCTTTATTTTCGGAATCCTCCGCGAAGCGTCGCAAGTATGTAAGTGTTAGACTTCGCAACACTCCTAAATTTCGCCAAGTCTTCACATTTTCTCATGTTATGACTGTCGTCATCTATTACGTCATTTATTTACCTCCATGCGACTCTTCGCGACGCAGTTGTTTATTAATCTCGCGAAGTATTGAGTTGCGATATTCTCGATCCTACACCCTAGGTGGCCCTAGTGGCCGAGTTATAGTCTCGGGAGGGTTTACCGTAGGTGTACCCACAAAACCTTTACACTCCGCACCCTAGCTATTTACGCAGAACCTTGAAGGCACTAAAGAATCTCCTTGGTTGGCATACTTATTGACTACAGGAGGAAGTACCGATGCGAAATTCCAATTGTTGTGCCACACGAGTTTGCACTCAAGCATACTAAAATTCATATATAAGTCACAAAGCTCTACTCGGATAGTTTCGGACATCATAACCGAGTCAACCAAACACATGGACAGATTAAGAGATGGATATAGAAAAACATAGATGGTTTTGATGTTGACTAAGGTGAACGGTGTTTCTCATATCTATCTCGAAGGCCACGCGCCAAAATGAACCTATCCTAATGGACTCGAGATACTAGTCCGACTAATACCAACACACCGGCATATAAAAGGGAACCAAAGTGGTCGATAATCCTAACTCTAGTTCAACACAACTGGCATATACAAGGGTTCCAGTGGTCGACTTTATTGAATTTATTCCTGTTGGTCTAATGGTCTGGTCTCAATTTCCTTTTCTTTTTCACTTTTTTTTTTCACTCTTTTTTTTTCAACTTTTTTTTTTTTCAACTTTTTTTTTCTTCAACTTTTTTTTTTCGGTATCTCAGTCACTCTATTTCACCCTAGCAGTGGTAACAACTTGAATCGTGAGCCCCACCTAATCACTTAGACAAACATATTATAAAGAAAAAACAAAATAAAAATAGAAGTGAAAAGGATTCAACGAGATATGGCGAAACTACCATGTTTTTTCTTTAATTCTAATACCCGAGCTCTGTGCTTTTATGAATAGACTCTTTAGATGTTTCCATCTTTCCTCAACTCCTACAACCAAAATGCTTCCATCCACTTAGATTGGTTAGTGCCATCCTTAATAAGCATAAATTTCTAGGCTCTGGAGTTTATCAATGCAACTAAAAGTTTCTCCCATACCCCCAAACTTAAATCTAACATTGTCCTCAATGTTCTAAAGATAAAATTAAAAGCATGAACAAGGAGAAACTGTTACCATTTGAAGCAAAAGAGATAAGGAAAGATATTACCGTGTCGCACGAATGTTGGGTTACCTCCCAAGAAGTGCTAAGTTTAAAGTCTTCTGCCAGACTAAGAAAGGATTAGTCACCTCATAGAATCATAAAGTAATAGCCGGAATTTCAGTGGGTCATCAAAACCAAATAGAGCTATATCACAAATAAAAGGAATCTAACATGCTGATGCGTGTCGTAACCACAACAAATTAATTAATACTTTACTACCTAATTAACAAGTAATATAGGGTAGTCAAGGTCGATCCCACGAGGAGCACGAGATTCTAGTTGTAAAAGTTGTCACGAAAAGGGGGGTGTAAAAAGCAAAAGAAAATAAACAAAACAATTAAAAGGTAAAGTTGAAAGCAATAAGAGATACAAGATCAAGGAATCCTTCTTCGTTACGAAACAATGATTAAAGTTATGTTCTTTTCTACTTGTTATTAGTCACGATTATCACCAACCGTAGGATAGCAGGTCCGCTTAGCTAGCCCCAAAATCCCTAATTTCACCGAGTAACAGTCCGCTTAGTTATCGATTCTATTCAAAAGAACCACCTTGAGGTCCGCTTTACAAGATGTAATTCCTGAATGCATTAAGATTTATGAATTTAGGTTTAGTACTAGTAGTTAAACTCGGTTCGCTTGGTTCACTTTCTAGCGTTGTTTCTACACACAATTGCTCCACGGAATCCCTCCGCAAGGTCTCGTGTTTGCTACTTATGTAAAGAGTCAAGAAACGATTACTTATCCCCTAACTTTCACTAGCTTTAGATTAAACTAACAAATCAATTTAGCATGCATTCTAAACAATCTATCAATCAATCATGAATGTCTTTAAGATCATTCCTATTAGTAAAAACAAACGATAATCATGTGAAAAACTTCAAGATAGAATTGAAAACAAAAACTCAAAACATAAATTAAGAACTAGGAATTCATCCTCAATCAATAAATTAACTACTCATGTTAAAGAGTTCACACAAAGAATAAGAAAAGAAAAGTGTTGTGTGTGTAGAGATGTGTAGAGAAAGATGTGTAGAGAGAGATGTGTCTAGAAGTTGTAGAAAACTTCTCTATTTATAGGCTTCAATATTCTCCAAATCTTCCAAGGAATAGAATCCTTATTCTTTTGCAATTCAATTTCCAAATCCAAGCTTTTCTCAACTCTTCATCTTCTCTTTCCAAATTTTGAGTCCAATTCTCCATCCAATTCCTAGCCCAAGTCTTCACACCCATGAGAGAAGTCCATAGAAAATTCTGGAATTTTGGCTCGCCGGAAAACTGGGGATTGTGGCCTTAATTTGGCTTAAACGTCGCCACCGGCCAACTAGAAATTTCTCCGTCGAGAGAATATTCGACGGAATATTCCGTCGCCCTCCGTTAGGACTAACGGTCAAATGGGTCAACCGTTAGTCAACAGTCAAGGTAGAAAAGAGTCACCCAATGAGTCACCGGGTCTGACTCGATCCTTAGCCTACCGAGTCACCGAGTCAACTCGAGTCGAATCCGAGTCGTTGATCCATTTCACCAGCACCACTTTGCACAGCCAAAGTCTTGTGATGCACAATCCTTGCTTCACTCAATACCTACTCAGCCATGATGGCTACTTCCTCACTGCATCTTCATCCCCTCAGGCCATCACCTGTCTTGCAAGCCTTGCCACTGATGCACCAGCCAATACCACCAACCTGCCACTTCATTTCAACCACTGCAGCTGCTTCCTACTCTGCCTGACCTGCAATATCCTTCATCAAATCATCGCACCACATTGCTACTGCCACCTCCCCGATCCAATTCTACAACACAGCATCACTCACAAACCCCTTTAGCGTAACCCGAACCCGCAAATTGAACCAAGACACCACCTCCACAAATCCCTTGAGCTCAACACCACAGCAAACTTCCCCGTTAACCACCACCTTGGCCTCGAATTGGTCCACCGAGCCATTCTCGCTCAATCCCAAAGAGCACCCGATACACCTGCATGACCAATTCCTCCCCGCACTCAACCTTACCTGCATTCACCTTCCCGCAGCCTTGCACTACTCGGAACCTCCAAGGCAACAAATCACTCTTGATTATCTTCACCGCCTCCTCCATCACCAACTTCATTCCCTTGTTTCCTCAACTCAACTCGGTTATTTCTGTGACAATCACCACCATTCTCAAACCAAGTTTACAAATTGCCTCGCTTGTTTCATCTCTCTCACTCACTGTTCAACTCCATCTCTCGCCTCTGCCTCATCAACCCATGACAATGGCGAAACACCACCAAGCCGTTAAACTTCATTCTAATCACGACCCAAGCAAAGAACCATCTCCATTGTCTTCTTTTGTTTCACCAAAACATCCAAAGAACTCGAGCTCCACTTCTCGCCTCTCGACATCAATCAACCGCACCATTTCTTTTGAGATCTTGAATCCCTTTCTCGGTTCTCCAATCCACAAACCCATTTCTCTCGCTAAACCAAGCAAACCCTAAATGATTCGGAGGAAAACCCATCCGATATTTCTTTATTTCATACTCAACAACAACAGCTTCTTCAATTTGCAGAGCAGCCATTAATCACTCGAATCATCATCTCTGACCCATCTGATACTTCTCTTAATTTTAGCTCGACAGCCGACTTCAAATCTCGATTCGAAACCCATTAATTCTTCTTAGTCCCTGATTTGAATCTCTGTATCAATAAATCATCTCCAATTTCTCTCTGTGCTCTTGCTCGTTCTAATTTTCAGAGGAAATAATTGAAGAGGGGTTAAATTCTAGGGTTGTGTAATGAAAAGAGATGGAGACGCCCAACATAAGAGCCACCCCATATGGGTGCCTATATTAGGTGGTCATTTCTGATAAGGGCTAGCCAAATTTCCAGCCCCTTTAACCTCTGCTGGCTTGTCTATAGTATTCCTTCAGATTGGGTGCCCCTTAACCTCAACTGGGCTCCATATATCAATCACTTGTGAAATGACCTTTTTGCCCTTTTGACTCGAATTGGGTGCTTTCTTCTTCTTTTCCTCCGTGCGACTCCAAAGTAGCTACAAAACTCAAAACAAGCGTAAAATACATAATTTACAAGAAAAATAGCAAAGAAAGCATAAACTACTAGATAGTAAATACGGTGTATTCTACACCTATCAAATTCCCCCACACTTAGACTTTGCTAGTCCTCGAGCAAATCAAACTAAAAACTCACAACTTCAAAGCGTTCAAGCGTCACAAGCATCCAAAGAGTTATGAGGACACAGAGTTTCTGCATGCTAGTAATAAGAAGTTAGAAATACTAAAGAACATATTCTCGTTCTTAATTGTTGAGTGAGAGATAACCACACCATAATGAGAGAACGCGTGTTTGAGAAACGATCAATAAGCATTTCGCCTCGACTTCTGCCTCACCAAAAAGGATTTTATGATAATTGCACTCAAAAAGACTGCTTTTTTATGGTTCTCACATGTGTGCAGGTAGGAATGAAGAGAGAATTCCTGCGACACGTTGAATGGTGGGAAGGACAACTTCCGAAATATTTTTAAAAACCCACATCTTTTAATATTTTGAAAAACCATTTTTCTGATGATCTCTAAGAAAGGAAATCAACCATTTTTATCGAGGATGATATTACTTACTCACCTTCACATCCGATCGCCAATTATGATAACACCACTCTCACGGCATCCAATAGAAACGTCTTCCGCTCCTCGTCTTTAACTTCTTGGTCTTCGTCTTCGGTTTCAACTATTGATGATAAACCCTCGAATTTCATAAATCCTTGACAATTTTTAACTCTTTTACCTTAAAAATCCTTGTCGCTTGAAACTTCCTTATAAATTTTCCTTTCCCACGGCTTATTAACAAAACAAATATTTCTCTTGTTTTTTTCTTTCTTTCTTTTTTTCTTTTTTTTTTTTTTCCTTCTTTTTTTTTTAAATTTTTTTTTTTTTTTTTCTTTTGAAAACAAGAGAAATTAAATACAAAATAAACCATGGCCGTGGAAGAAGTATTTTACCGCTTGATTCTTCACAACTTGTATTGTCTTTGAAATCATAAACTTTAAAAAATTCTCACCTTTTAATTTTCTTCGCTTTCATGAATAAGTCTTCATACTTGGATATAAAATTACCTCATTGTAGTGTAAGTCTTCAACATATATGTGAAATCCGCTCATTTGTATGTTGCTTTACTTATATTTTGAAATTTGCTCTTTTTCTCGTTTTGTTGCTTATAAACCTTAAACTTTTCCAACTTTCCTTGTAGATTTTGATGTTGCTCCTTGTTGATGATGAGAGTGTTTCTATGGATCCGTTGTTGTCGAGAGAGAATGGTGCTAACTCGCAAATCGAACTACAAGAAGGAAGCTTTCATCCATGGACGTCACCCTCATGATTGACAAAATTAGCACTCAAGAGATCAAAGAGTAGTGCTTTTAGTGGTGGGAGGTTGGGTAGCTCACCATTCTACCCGGAATTAACTTACGGTGACACACACTCAAAAGAAGCTTTTTAGTAGATGGAAAAATTCTGGTCGGTGCCTCTCATGATATGAATACGGGTAGTCTCCACTAATGATTGATCAGAACTCTAATAACGCCTTTCTCCCCGCACCAAATTCGCATCACCGGCATGATTAAATCCATTATTTAACACTCAAACAAACAAGAAATCCGAATGTAGTTCTCTAACATTTCCAAGTTCAATTATGTCGGTCAAAATCTCTATGTAAACATACCTAGAAATATGCTAGTGACTCTAAAATCTTTAAAAGTTGGAATTTTTATGTAAAACTTTTTTTTTTTTTTTTCCTTAAATTTTTTAATTTTTTTGTAATTTTTTGTTTTAAAAACATGCTTAACCACTCCCCCACACTTAAACCTTACATTGTCCTCAATGTAATTGAATCCTCCTAGTAAAGTCAAGGTGGGAGATTTTAACATGATAAGAAACAAGAAAAAGAAATAACAAAAAGCAAAAGATAAGAAATACAAAACCGATGGGTTGCCTCCCATTAAGCGCTTGTTTTAAAGTCGACGTCCCGACTTGGCTCTTGTAAGATTCATTCCCCATATACTAACAATCGGAAAATTTGAGGATCCACCCATAATACCTGTTTTGCAAATAATAACTCCATACAAATATTAGCACAAGAAAACAATAGTGAAATTATCGCCGATAGAAATTTCCCCCACACTTATTCTCGTCCACACTCGGAAGTGTATAAAGAACATAGAATTCGGGAACTTCCATGTATTCCTCTTGGCAAACCTGCATGGTGTTAGCATCAAGTGTTTCCAATGGTGGATATTTAGAAACAAAATCATCCAAAAATACTTTGAAGCACATACATTCAAACCAATAAGAGGTAAAGGAGAAGAATCAATAGGCAAAGGGTTAGACAAACCTTGCACAAATTCTTGTATTATAGAATCCTCTTCATCCTTAAAAATTCAAGTGAATTAATTACCTCTTGTATATCGTGGTCCTCTCTATTAAACCTTGCAACCATTCTTCGTCGTTTTCTACCTTAACCAAAGTCTCGCATCATTAAAATCATTCGCAAGTTCAATTGGGTCTTCCACAAAATCAATGAATGTGGTTTCATCCTCTAGCATCATCTCTTCAACATTCTCATCATCGGAGTCGGGCCATTCACTAAAATGATTCTCATCGGTATAGATTGTAAAATCTTCTTGTGCGGGTGTTACTTCGTTTACAACAATAGGTAAGTCACACCCAATCTCCTCCTTTTGAATAGGTGAAGGATCGTTATTATGATCCGGAGTTGAAATAACTTCCTCATTGTTGCAACGTTCATACACTTCCGCGGACTCCCATCTTTCCCTAAGAAATTTTTTCCAAGCCATAAATGCATCTTCCTCAAGCTCGTCCTTTTGAATAGGTGATTGATCATTATTAAGATCAAGGCTCGAGTAATCTACACTAGCGTCATCAAAAGTCTCTAAAGGTTGGTTAATTTGTTCATATATTTTCTCCGAATTCCTTTGAATTTCTCGATGTGATTCTTGCATCTTTTGTTGAAGATCCCCAATCATGGCCAACATCTTATCCGCAAAACTAGAGATTTTCTGATCATAAACAAAATTATCCTCCCATCCTTGTGATTGTCCACCTACATACCCGTCATAAGGTTGTTGATATGTATGAGAATATCCATAAGGTTCTGTAGGAATTTGATCATAGCCAAAAGATTGGTTTTGATTGTATCCTATGGATGGTTGGAAGTTGCCATAATGTTGAGGTTGAAAACCGTTTTGATTGTTGTAATATGCTTGCTCTTGTCCACCGTACATGGAAAACCGATGCCTGAAATAAGATTCAAAAACCAAGTTAGATACGGAATAGAATCCAACAAAGCAAGAATAAAGCAAAAAGAAAAATAAAAACAACTAAAATCATCCGCCGCTCCCCAAGCAATGGCGCCTAAAATTTGATGCGTGTCGTAACCACAACAAATTAATTAATACTTTACTACCTAATTAACAAGTAATATAGGGTAGTCAAGGTCGATCCCACGAGGAGCACGAGATTCTAGTTGTAAAAGTTGTCACGAAAAGGGGGGTGTAAAAAGCAAAAGAAAATAAACAAAACAATTAAAAGGTAAAGTTGAAAGCAATAAGAGATACAAGATCAAGGAATCCTTCTTCGTTACGAAACAATGATTAAAGTTATGTTCTTTTCTACTTGTTATTAGTCACAGATTATCACCAACCGTAGGATAGCAGGTCCGCTTAGCTAGCCCCAAAATCCCTAATTTCACCGAGTAACAGTCCGCTTAGTTATCGATTCTATTCAAAAGAACCACCTTGAGGTCCGCTTACAAGATGTAATTCCCCGAATGCATTAAGATTTATGAATTTAGGTTTAGTACTAGTAGTTAAACTCGGTTCGCTTGGTTCACTTTCTAGCGTTGTTTCTACACACAATTGCTCCACGGAATCCTCCGCAAGGTCTCGTGTTTGCTACTTATGTAAAGAGTCAAGAAACGATTACTTATCCCCTAACTTTCACTAGCTTTAGATTAAACTAACAAATCAATTTAGCATGCATTCTAAACAATCTATCAATCAATCATGAATGTCTTTAAGATCATTCCTATTAGTAAAAACAAACGATAATCATGTGAAAACTTCAAGATAGAATTGAAAACAAAAACTCAAAACATAAATTAAGAACTAGGAATTCATCCTCAATCAATAAATTAACTACTCATGTTAAAGAGTTCACACAAAGAATAAGAAAAGAAAAGTGTTGTGTGTGTAGAGATGTGTAGAGAAAGATGTGTAGAGAGATGTGTCTAGAAGTTGTAGAAAACTTCTCTATTTATAGGCTTCAATATTCTCCAAATCTTCCAAGGAATAGAATCCTTTTTCTTTTGCAATTCAATTTCCAAATCCAAGCTTTTCTCAACTCTTCATCTTCTCTTTCCAAATTTGAGTCCAATTCTCCATCCAATTCCTAGCCCAAGTCTTCACACCCATGAGAGAAGTCCATAGAAAATTCTCGAATTTTTGGCTCACCGGAAAATCGGGATTGTGGCCGAATTTGCCGAAACGTCGCCGCCAACTAGAAATTTCTCCGTCGAGAGAATATTCGACGGAATATTCCGTCAGTCCTCCGTTAGGACTAACGGTCAAATGGGTCAACCGTCAGTCAACTGTTAGTCAACAGTCAAGGTAGAAAAGAGTCGCCAATGAGTCAGCTGGTCTGACTCAGTCTTAGTCGGGCCGAGTCACCGAGTCAACTCGGAGTCGAACCGAGTCGCTGATCCAAATTTCGGTTCTGACCACTTTGCACAGGCCAAAGTCTTGTGATGCACAATCCTTGCTTCACTCAATACCTACTCAGCCATGATGGCTACTTCCTCACTGCATCTTCATCCCCTCAGGCCATCACCTGTCTTGCAAGCCTTGCCACTGATGCACCAGCCAATACCACCAACCTGCCACTTCATTTCAACCACTGCAGCTGCTTCCTGCTCTGCCTGACCTGCAATATCCTTCATCAAATCATCAGCACCACATTGCTACTGCCACCTCCCTGATCCAATTCTACAACACAGCATCACTCACAAACCCCTTTAGCAGAACCCAGAACCTGCAATTGAACCAGTACACCACCTCCACAAATCCCTTGAGCTCAACACCACAGGCAAACTTCCCTGTTAACCACCAAACTTGGCTCGACTTGGTCCACCGAGCCATTCTGCTCAATCCTAGTAGCACCGACACCCGCATGACCAATTCCTCCCCGCACTCAACCTTACCTGCACCACCTTCCCCGCAGGCTTGCACTACTCAGCAACCTCCAAGGCAACAGCTCACTCTTGATTATCTTCACTGCCTCCTCCATCACCAACTTCATTCCCTTGTTTCCTCAACTCAACTCAGTTATTTCCTGTGACAATCACCACCATTCTCAAACCAAGTTTACAGCTGCCTGCTTGTTTCATCTCTCTCACTCTGCTGTTCAACTCCATCTCTGCCTCTGCCTCATCAACCCATGACAATGGCAGAAACACCACCAAGCTGTTAAACTTCATTCTAATCACGACCCAAGCAGCAGAACCATCTCCATTGTCTTCTCTTTGTTTCACCAAAACATCCAGCAACTCGAGCTCCACTTCTCAGTCTCTCGACATCAATCAGCGGCACCATTTCTTTTGAGATCTTGAATCCCTTTCTCAGTTCTCCAATCCACAAACCCATTTCTCTGCTAAACCAAGCAAACCCTAACAGATTCAGAGGAAAACCCATCTGATATTTCTTTATTTCATACTCAACAACAGCGAGCTTCTTCAATTTGCAGAGCAGCCATTAATCACTCGAATCATCATCTCTGACCCATCTGATACTTCTCTTAATTTTAGCCTGACAGTGACTTCAAATCTCGATTCGAAACCCATTAATTCTTCTTAGTCCCTGATTTGAATCTCTGTATCAATAAATCATCTCCAATTTCTCTCTGTGCTCTTGCTCGTTCTAATTTTCAGAGGAAATAATTGAAGAGGGGTTAAATTCTAGGGTTGTGTAATGAAAAGAGATGGAGACGCCCAACATAAGAGCCACCCCATATGGGTGCCTATATTAGGTGGTCATTTCTGATAAGGGCTAGCCAAATTTCCAAATTTCTTTAACCTCTCGCCGGCTTGTCTATAGTATTCCTTCAGATTGGGTGCCCCTTAACCTCAACTGGGCTCCATATATCAATCACTTGTGAAATGACCTTTTTGCCCTTTTGACTCGAATTGGGTGCTTTCTTCTTCTTTTCCTCCGTGCGACTCCAAAGTAGCTACAAAACTCGAAACAAGCGTAAAATACATAATTTACAAGAAAAATAGCAAAGAAAGCATAAACTACTAGATAGTAAATACGGTGTATTCTACACCTATCACATGCCAAGAAATTTAACAAATAAAGCACACCCTTGTCTAGTTTCCTGTTTAAGACAACTACATCTAGCCGTGGTTCGGTGTTCGGAGCTCTATAACTGGGTCAAGATAAAATATTTTCATGGGTTGCATTTCCTCATAGCTAATATCCGATTCGGGCATTAGAGTCCTGAAAAACTCAAATAAGAACTTAGAAGCACATAATAATAACCTAAATAATCAAGTGGATCCTTAAAGTCAATCGGTTTGACTCACACAATTGACCACGATGTAATCAAGGTCAATCTTAAGCAAATGTGTCGATACTAATTTCCTAAAGTACTTAGGTTTAGTCTCAAAAGTAAATAATTGACACACCAAACTTATACGTTCCCACAATTGGTTGAAAACTATTTGGTGGGAAAACAAAATCAACTGGGTATCATAGCTTTAATAAACCACATCAACCGTGAGGATGGGTTTCTAATAACCGAACTTCCCTATGGACATCACTAGGTTCAGAAAACGTGTATGAAGATAATCTTTTAAAATGGTTGAGGCCCATATGTCAAGTCCCAAGTGAGGGACCTTTCTAAGAGTTAAGGCACATGGAGAATGATAATCACCCCCAAACTTAAAGTTTTCAGGTGTCTCTAGAAAGACTAGTCACAACTTCCCTAATTTCAAGGTCATCGATTCCGAAAATGGTCAATTGATTCTTCTAAGTCAGGTTCATCCTCACTCATCTCTACAAGTTCATTTTTTTTGTCTAAGACTAATGTTTCTAAATCGCTAGACTCTAAAACAATATTCTCGTAATAAGCTCGTTCCTCAAAAGTATCATCAAACTTCGTAATCATAAGGGAATACTACATCGTCTAAAACGGGGGTATCTCTAGTCAAATCCTCGTCCTTTTAAATAGGTGAATAATTATTAAAATTATTTGGATTTGAACTAGAAATATTATCATTATTAAGCTCAATTGGAGTAACAAATTCCCGATCACTATGCGTACTTATTTCAAATTCTTCATCAACACTATCCTCATCATAATCATCATTATAATAACATGAAAATGGTTGAACCTCATCTAAACAAGTAGTGCTACCAATTTTATCCTCGTCATCTTGATTATGAAAATAACTATCCTCATTTTCAAAGGTACTATTGGAAACACTATATTGGAAATTAAAACTATCTTGAGCATTTCTTTCCTGGGCCTCTAACAACATTTTCTGAGTCGACTCACATGACTTCCTGATTTTATCTAGGAAAGAAGGTTCACATGTTTCATTCCTTTCGTCCAAAACTAAGTTATTCATTTCTGCTAACTTACGTGTTGACTCTAGTAGAGAGGAATTTTGCTCGTATGACCGGTGGGAATATGGATAGTAATTGGGCTCACCATGGTATGGACCATAACCTTGAAAAGGCTGATGTTCCCAACCACTATTCACACTATGGTCAAAGTAGTAACGTCCATTTTGAAACTCAGTCGGATAATCGTTGTATTGGCTATTATTATACCAGTTCGACATTCTATTCGCAGGGGTGTGAGTTGTCACACAAAATAAAACCCACTGACAGGGGATTCGTGGGTGGATAGAGTCTTACCTCCCGTACCAGACGGGCGATGAACCGTTGAAGTCGACTCAGCCACCGACTCCGATGTCGGTGTACGAACCCGAGGGGCCGAGACAAAGATCAAACCGCTCGTCCTTCCCTGCAAACAGTTTATATTTAATTTCAACCCTTGCTTAGGGTTTTAAACTAATGTCCAAGTCCAAAAGAAAAAAATAAAGTCCAAAAAGTCCAAAAATAAAAGAAAAATTACAAAAATAAAAATACAACCCTATTTACAGTTTCTAAAAATAAAACAAAATAGCTATATACAAAAATCTTCTTCTTCACTCCTTTTGAATTCCTCTTTTCTTTCCTTCTTTGGCGATGCTTTCCTTTATAGCACTTTTTCTTTCCTTGTAGCTTCGCTCCAAATCTGAAAAGAATCGAAAAATACCAAAACGCGTAAAAAAGAACAAAAAATAATAAAAAGAAAAATAAACCTAAAACAAATCTAAATACAAGTCCGCGTCGGCGGCGCCAAAAATTGATGTGATTTTGAAAGTTGTTGTAAAGTGGTAAGAAAGGTTGTCGTTCACTCAGACTTGTAAAGATTTGGTTTCAGAAAATACTAAAAAGAAAGAAAATATGTACACAAGTTTTGTTACAAATATCCCGAGAGAATCGACTTCGGATTCCACCATAAAATTCATTCATGCGATTCATATATTTATTCTAGACAATTATAGCTCAAATAATAATAAAATATTGACTCTATGTTTTGCCAAGGTAGATTTTTGAAAAGCAACGACTGTATATCTAAAGCATGGGATATCAAAAGACTTAACCTAAGTATAACCCATCAATTGAAATCACAACCATTTAATAAAAACCATAAAACAATTAACAATCCATGCAAAAAGTCATGAAAGAATTAAATATAATTACCACACGCATGAAATATGGCTTCCTCCGTCATCCCAGTGTTGGGGTTTAGCTCCTCATGTTATTCACGTGCTCAAAGTAGGTGTTCATAGCTCAAAAGGGTGAAAAACAAGAGAAAACTACTAAAGCAACGACTTTGTAACAGATATAATTGTTACAGAAGTCACCGTTAAGAAGGAACCCTAACTGAATCATTGCAAATTCGATTAATTGTTGGAAAAATTGTTACGTAATTGTTACGAATTGATTAAATTTGAAACTAAAGGCCACGGATTCTCGCGATCGTCCAACTGGGTCTATTGTCTTGATTATCTTCGTCTTCTTCCACGAAAGTGCAGAGCTCTGCCTCGCAACTTTCTTTCTTCGCTCCGCAACCTCCTTTGGCCCCCAAAACTCTCGACCCCTTCCTTTGCTTTGTCAACCAGCCTTTTATATACATCACAGGTCATTATATCCCGAGTATATCTCTTTTTCTTCCGCCAAAGCTTCGGAGATATTTTTTTCCTTTTCTTCGCATGCGTCTATTGTAGAGTATGGATTGATTAAAACACCTTTCCAAAGATAGAGTAAAGTCGAACAGGGAATGCAATATTCTTTTAGTGCACGTAACTTCCAAAAACAACTCGACAAATCCCGAGTAAAACTCTCCTCCCTGTTTTTTTATTCCGGCTTATCCAGCCCAACTCGGTTGATTATAATGACTATACCAAGCCTGTTTAGTGTTAACAGGTCCAACCAAGCTATATCCGGCAATTGAATCTCCTTAAATTCGCTGAAAAATCCAACCCCAAATCTGTTCTCGCTGCTCATGTTTTTCCCGCCCTTTTTGACATTTGAATTGTTGAAGATGAGGCGCCCCCTATCCAGAGTAGGGGTGCCTTTAGCAGCTGCCTTGGGGTGTCCTGAGGGTGCCCCTTAGTAATTTGGTCACCCCTTATCCAAAATGAGAGTCCGAATAGTAATTTTCTCCCACGAGCGCAAATACCACTTTTCGAGCCAATTTTCCCGCAAAAGCTTATTTCTCCAAAAACACCTACAAAGACATAAAATACCAAAATAAGCGCGAAATCGAGTACTAACATTACGTAGAATTTAGACTAATATAGACACATAAATGCGTCTATCACAAAGCGATTCCAGACTTTGCCAAATCATCCTGCAGCTGCTGATCCAACTCAACAAAGATCATTAATGCTCAACACTTCATTTTTCAGGGATCACAGGAATAGTTGGAGCCTTCTTGCCCTTTCTCTTCCTTATTGCTTCATGCCATTCCTTTCAAAGATCGATCCGTACCTTGTTGCGGAGGAGCTACAACAAGTTGTAGAGGATTGCTAATAGTATTATCAATATTTTTTTCTTTTTGCGGCACTCAATCGAATGACCAAGAATAGAATACTTAGCACCGAATTTCGGTATTTTCGGGATCTCAAAAGGTTGCCAAAACTCCATACCTCCAACCGTAACATGGATACCATCAATATCTAGCTCAAATAAATCAATGTCAATGAGAACAAAGCAAAGTGACCATATTCGTGTTCCAACAAGTGCGTTTATCCACCACAACAGATTACCCAAAGCTTTTCCCATAGCCAGAAGAGTTTTTTCGATCCAAAACTCCATTGGTAAACCCGGGAATTTAACCCAAACGGTCATCTCCCAATTTCCATTGGAGATGAAGGTTTTTCTTCACATCTGAAAAATTAAGATCTTTGAAATCCAACTACCAATGAGGCTTAAACCTCCAAATCGCGCATCCTTCTAAGTAGAGTTCCTCCGGTATAACAACAGCAGGCTTACCCTCTTTAGTAGTACGGTTTGGTAACGTAGAGAGATCCACAATGGTTTTTGGTAATAGCTTTTTTCCTTTGAGACGATCTCGCATAGGTTAGTTTTTTAGCATCTTGGGATGGATCAGGAAGATCTCCCATCTCGAATCACAAGGAAGTGATCGAGTTCGAGAAAATTGAAAAGTTCGAAAAAACCTAAAAAAATCGCCAGAGAGCAAAAAAAATTAGGAGAGAGAATTTTTTTGGGCTGACCCCGTTTACATAAGATGGTTGTGAACATTCAACAATTCCATAGCAATTTGTACTACTACCCATTCTTGAACTTCCTTTTGTGATTCACCAACATCATTCTTGTAAAAGCTACAAATAAGCTTATAAGAGGAGTACTCCAGGAATCCAAGCGCCCAAGTCCAAAAGAAGTGGAACAAGTGCGACGAAACCGAGCACATCACTCAAAAACAAGAGACATGACAAATACCAATCTTAACTCATCCAAATTCAAGAATTATCATCTCCATTTTGAAGAGAATTCAAAGATGAATAGAATTCAATCATTCCGAGTTCGGACGAAGAAGTTACGGCCAAAACAAGTTTACCGAATATCGACGTCTACAATTCGAGTATGCATACGGGTTTGCAAACGAATTTTCGTGACTTGGAGCAGTATGCAAACAGGTATGCGTACTTAGACCCCTGGATTTTGGTTTTAAATGATGGTATGCACACCTGGTATGTGTACCATGAAGTCCAAACATCTCGTACTACTATTTACAAACCTAAACGTTTAAGAACCTTAAACACGGATCAAGTTAGGTAGAAATGAACAATAAGCAAGGTACATAGATCAACACAAATCTTGCTCAGGTTTATAGACATACATTTTTAGAAGAATCCAGTCGAATTCTACAGCCTTACCAAACATAATCTGTGTGCCCCAATTCTCGTGCTTCTCTCACCGTATATATAACAGGGCATTCCTTGGTGAGGATGCACTTACAACACAATCAAATTGTGTTGGGGTGAACATTGTCTTGCTCACCACAAGTTACCTTTGGATTATCATGAAAGAGATCGTTTTTAGAACCTTTCACATCCAATTCCATTTTTCCAAAAAACTTGTTAAGTTCCAAAACATCATGGATACTTCCTTCTCCATAGTCATGGAATTTTCTGGAAGATCATTCCTTTTCACACTCAAAGCATCATTGGATTTCTTTGGTACCCACTTCTGAGTGCGTTTAGGAACAACCAGAACCTTCTTCCCATTACTCTCTTCAAGATTTCTCGGAAGAGAATTGGATTGACTATTCTTTTACAAGTTAGTCTTTGTCCATTGGGAACATCGGATCTTGTCTTCGTCTTTACGAAGTTATCTGATGAGTGCCAAATATTGCATATTTCTACACCTTTTTATTGGCATTTAACTCATCTTTTGTGCACATAAATCAATATTATCCCGTTTCTCAGTATTTTCTTTGTTTTCAAGAATAAATATTTGTACTAATTAATTTTATGTTTTTAGGTAATAAATAAAGCTCGGAGAAATTGAGGAGCCAAAGAGCGAGAAAAATTGGAGACAAGCGTCTATGGAGCAGAAAGCCAAAGCCGCGCGCGCACCAGCTTGCAACCCAACAAGTAGCAACCCATTTAGAAGACATGGGCTTGAGCAGTCCAAGACCCGCCCATAATCCAAATCCAAGACCCGTTTTTACTCGAACCGTGAGATTTTCTCCATCTACATCCAACGGACGCTCCTCCCATCGCATCGACCCTTCGCTGCACCCGCTCAACACCGAAGACACCTATACCCTTATCCTCGACCAAACCTAATTTCATTTCTCTTCCCTTCACCCGACAAATTCAGAGCTCTCCCTCTCCTCTTCTCCCGACCAAAAATGGCAAGAGCCATCTTCTTCACCAAAGAATGACAACAACACCTCCAACAGCGCAATCCTCCGCCATCACCTCCTACTTGCTTTCTATTTCACTCATAGCTTCTTCCCTAGAAGCTAAGTGAGATATAGAAAGAATTAGGTTAGGTTTCATCAATATTTGGGGAAAATCAAAGTAAGGAGTTCTCAGAGCCGATTAAACAGAGCAATGATTCGGAGGGTATGGGCGAAAGGGTATTGTTTAATTTCTATTTTTGAAGTAAATTAGGTTTGGGAATTGCATGTATAAATAGGGCTTTTGGGTGTGTGTTAGAACTCATGCCTGGACTAGCCGAGCACAAGCTTAGTCTAATTTGTGTTTTAACCGTTTTTATCATGTTCTAATTCCATCACTAGGGTGTTTGATGAAACCCCGATCATATGTTGAGTTAACTCATGTTCAAAATTTGTGTTTTTGTTGTGCTTAATTGAAATGATTAATTGTATGTTGTTGTTGATGGTGGTTTTTAGACAAGGGGTAAAATCGTAAAACCCCATGACCTAGTGTTACCCGCAACACATTAACTAAGAGCATTTAACTCAGTGTAAATAATTAATAGGGTATTTTTTCAAAATACCGCATTAGGGTTTTCAACACGAACCCTAATTCCAAAACCAAGCCGCACTCTGCGCACCATGGCAAAGAATGCCAAACCAAGCCGCATACTGCGCATCATGGCAACCATGCCAAACCAAGCCGCACTCTGCGCACCATGGCAGCAATGCCAAACCAAGCCGCACTTTGCGCACCATGGAAGCAATGCCAAACCAAGCCGCACTCTGCGCACCATGGCAACCATGCCAAACCAAGCCGCACTCTGCGCACCATGGCGGCCAATGCCAAACCAAGCCACACTCTGCGCACCATGGCAACCATGCCAAACCAAGCCGCACTGCGCGACCATGGCAAAGCAATGCCAAACCAAGCCGCATATCACGCATCATTGGCAACAATGCCAAACCAAGCCAGCACTCAAGCACCATGGCAACCATGCCAAACCAAGCCGCACTCTGCGCACCATGGCAAAGAATGCCAAACCAAGCCGCACTCTGCGCACCATGGCAACCATGCCAAACCAAGCCGCACTCTGCGCACCATGGCAAATGCCAAACCAAGCCGCACTCGCGCATCATGGCAACCATGCCAAACCAAGCCGCACTCTGCGCACCATGGCAACCATGCCAAACCAAGCCGCACTCTGCGCACCATGGCAACCATGCCAAACCAAGCCGCACTCTGCGCACCATGGCAAGAATGCCAAACCAAGCCGCACTCGCGCATCATGGCAACCATGCCAAACCAAGCCGCACTTCGCGCACCATGGCAAAGAATGCCAAACCGAGCCGCACTCACAAGACATGGCAAAGAATGCCAAACCAAGCCGCATATCATGCGCATCATTGGCAACAATGCCAAACCCAAGCCGCATATCGCACACCATGGCAACAATGCCAAATCTCCAAGTCGCTATGCCATTGGCACACGCCAAATGTAGCGCCCTAAGCTTGCAAGACTAGCAACTAGGTCAACATGGCCGCACATGCCATTGGCACATGCCAATATGTGCCGCAAGCCATATTCCAAGTCGCTATGCCATTGGCACACGCCAAATATAGCGCCCTAGGCTTGCAAGACTTGCAACTAGGTCAACATGGCCGCACATGCCATTGGCACATGCCAATACGTGCCGCAAGCCATATTCCAAGTCGCTATGCCATTGGCACACGCCAAATGTAGCGCCCTAGGCTTGCAAGACTTGCAACTAGGTCAACATGGCCGCACATGCCATTGGCACATGCCAATACGTGCCGCAAGCCATATTCCAAGTCGCTATGCCATTGGCACACGCCAAATATAGCGCCTAGGCTTGCAAGACTTGCAACTAGGTCAACATGGCCGCACATGCCATTGGCACATGCCAATACGTGCCGCAAGCCATATTCCAAGTCGCTATGCCATTGGCACACGCCAAATATAGCGCCTAAGCTTGCAAGACTTGCAACTAGGTCAACATGGCCGCACATGCCATTGGCACATGCCAATACGTGCCGCAAGCCATATTCCAAGTCGCTATGCCATTGGCACACGCCAAATGTAGCGCGCCTAAGCTTGCAAGACTTGCAACTAGGTCTACATGGCCGCACATGCCATTGGCACATGCCAATACGTGCCGCAAGCCATATTCCAAGTCGCTATGCCATTGGCACACGCCAAATATAACGCCCTAGGCTTGCAAGACTTGCAACTAGGTCAACATGGCCGCACATGCCATTGGCACATGCCAATACGTGCCGCAAGCCATATTCCAAGTCGCTATGCCATTGGCACACACCAAATGTAGCGCCCTAGGCTTGCAAGACTTGCAACTAGGTCAACATGGCCGCACATGCCATTGGCACATGCCAATACGTGCCGCAAGCCATATTCCAAGTCGCTATGCCATTGGCACACGCCAAATATAGCGCCCTAGGCTTGCAAGACTTGCAACTAGGTCAACATGGCCGCACATGCCAATACGTGCCGCAAGCCATATTCCAAGTCGCTATGCCATTGTCACACGCCAAATGTAGCGCCCTAGGCTTGCAAGACTTGCAACTAGGTCAACATGGCCGCACATGCCATTGGCACATGCCAACACGTGCCGCAAGCCATATTCCAAGCCGCTATGCCATTGGCACACGCCAAATATAGCGCCATAGGCTTGCAAGACTTGCAACTAGGTCAACATGGCATGTGCCAATGGCACATGCCAAACACACACGCTGGTAGCCTAACTTGCAAACCGTGCAACCTACCACCAAGGCATTCCGCACATGCCATTGGCACATGCCAAACACACACGCTGGTAGCCTAACTTGCAAACCGTGCAACCTACCACCAAGGCATTCCGCACATGCCATTGGCACATGCCACACGCGCCAAGCCAAGAGCAAGACCACTTGCACTCAAGGCGCAACCAACGAGATATCAACACAAACTGGGGATGCTTCTTTAGGGTTTTGGTTTGGCGGTCACAAGATGCGACGACACTACGCTCACATTAAGAAAGCGTGAATAGGAATAAAGCAAATCAAATAAAAGAGGAAATAATGGTGAAAAACGTTTTCACCCATTAAACCATGCGGTTACCACCTCCTCCCATTATTTCATCCTTTACTCTCTTCCTTCATGAGGCCGAGTGCGTTTCAATCTCGACTTGTATA
This sequence comes from Papaver armeniacum, assembly GCA_023531295.1. Taxonomy (NCBI): domain Eukaryota; kingdom Viridiplantae; phylum Streptophyta; class Magnoliopsida; order Ranunculales; family Papaveraceae; genus Papaver; species Papaver armeniacum. The sequence goes on along the minus strand of JAJJWW010010180.1, from coordinate 43,813 downwards.
AATAGGTCTTACCTATTTCCACCGGACAAACAAGTCTCGGTCAGAGAAATATACTATACTTACACTCTCAGAAAGGTAACTTTGCAAGCTCTCCCAAAAGCTTTCATCTCTTGCAAGCTTTTCCTAAGCTTTTCACTTTCTCGATACAAGTCGAGATACTACTCTCCTCAACACCTTTCTCTGCTTCCCTCCCAAATCAACCCTTCTCCTCCACTTTGTGACCGAAGCAAGTCCTGAACGGCCATTTCTTGGTTTAGGCCGGACTTGTACAGATTGATCTCTCGAATCTATAAAGTGCTCACGTGCAACACATTTGTTTAGGGTTTAAACCAGTTTCTCACTCACCTATCGCATTTACCGAAATCGGCAGAAACGATTTTCACCCATAAACAATTGGCGGCCACAGCGGGAGGATTGATCTTTCGGTTACAATATCAAATTCTAGCTTCCATCCTCAAATTTTCACGCAAGCATGGTCAGTTATTAGGCGATCTCCACAAACATTGATCCCGCTCAAAGTCATGATAACTCCTCAATTTCTGGAAGCAATACCGCCAATGGAGAGGTCCCAAGACTGGTTGACCTGATGCGTGCTCAGGAGATCCACGCCAAAAACATGGACCTAATGAAGGAGGCGATTAACATCTTACTCGACTTCCTCATCAATATAACATCGGGGCTAAGTGATTCGTTTTCCCCAGGAGATCAAGAGCAGGGGACTAACATCCCGAATGAGCATTCTCAAATCAACAGCAGGAGGCGACCATGTTGGTAGAAAACTTATGTGAATTGCTGCACCTCTCCAAGGACCAGCGGATAAAAACATTCTCTGCTATCAACCGAATAGCACTAAACGCATCACTAGTTCCTGCACCCACGGGGACTCCAAGGATCCCCGGAAGACCCGCCAACAATATTGTTTTTACCGACGATGACATGATGGCAGAAGACGGTCACAACCGGGCCTTGCATGTTACGGCTCTCGTCAAGAACATAGAGTTTCGAAGAGCGCTCATTGACACGGGTGCATCTTCCAATGTCATCACTCTCAAGACACTCAAAGCTGCCAGGGTGCGACCTAATGAGATCGTATTTGACAACCCACTACGATGACAGATTTCGAGGGCAACCAAACTAGCACATACGGCTACATCAACTTGGAGCTGGGCAGGGGCCAATCCAATCAAGCGTGAAGTTCGAAGTAATTGAAAAGGAACCAGACTACCACATGATACTGGGAAGGCCGTGGCTGCACAATCTCAAAATCATCCCTTCAACATACCATCAATGCCCAAAACAAGATTGAACGGAGAAGTCGTTCGCATCCCCGCGTCACCTTTGTCTCCCTATGCACCCGGTCATCGCGTAGAAGCACGTGGGCCGAAGGAGGGTTCAAAAGGCGTGGCGACCAAGATTCACGCTTCGCTACAAAGTAGACATCGCTCGAGATAGCGACAAACCTGGAGATACCCCAGAGAAGACCGTCCTTCCACCACCTCCTCAGAGGGAAGACTCGCCAGTCTCTTGCCGCCAGGCGCAACCCGTGCCCGCACCAAGCGAGAGTACACCCTTACCGCAAGACGAAGTAAAAAAGGAAAGCTCACACATTGTCACCGCCGTTAGCAATTAGCAGGGAGACCATGGCCCTGCCTCTCTCCACCCGAAGGAATGTCTTCACAATAACCAGGAGGAAGTTCCAGACGCCCCTCAGAAGCTACAAGATGGGACCGACTTAACCACCGACGAACTCGAAACTGTCAATATAGGGAATGAGGAATTCCCGCGACCCATTCCGATCGGGCCGACTCTACATCCTGCGGAACGCTCAAAGCTAGTCGACCTACTCAAAGAATACCAGGACGTCTTCGCATGGACTTATGAAGAAATGCCTGGCTTGGATGGAAAACTGGTCACCCACCATCTGCATGTGATACCCGGATCCAAACCAGTCAAGCAGCCTCCAAGACAATTCAGACACGACGTAGAAGAGCAAATCAAGGCAGAGGTCCAGAAATTACTAGCCGCTGGTTTTGTCAAACCTATTCACCATCCTACTTGGTTAGCCAATATCGTTCCCGTTAAAAAGAAGAATGGTCAGATCGAGATCCGAACAAGTGCTGCCCTAAAGACGATTTCCCTTACCTAACATCGACATCTTTGGTAGACGCTACCAGGTGGACATGGTATGTTCTCTTTCATGGATGGATATAGCGGTTACAACCAGATAAAGATGTATGAGCACGACGCAAGCAAGACCGCTTTCCAACCCCTCTTGGAAACTTCTATTACACCGTAATGCCTTTCGGTTTGAAGAACGCTGGTGCCACTTACCAACGCGCCATGACTACCATCTTCCACGATATGATGCACAAGCAAGTCGAAGATTACGTGGATGATGTGGTGGTTAAATCGAAGACTCGAGCAGATCATCCAGAAACGCTGCGACAAGTATTCGAAAGATGCCGCGAATACAAGTTGAAGATGAATCCTTTGAAATGCGCTTTTGGTGTCTCTTCGGGAAAATTCTTGGGATTCCAAGTAACAGCCATGAGAATAAAAGTTGATCCAAATCAAAACGCAAGCTATCCTCACGATGCCACCACGAACCGTGAGGGAGCTCCCGAGTTTCATGGGCAAAGTGAACTACATTCGTCGCTTCATACCGGGTTGGCACACTCACCACTACGTTTACTCCTCTGCTAAAAAAGGAGCAAACTTCACATGGACTACGTCTCGGCAAAAAGCGTACCCGGAAGATCCAAAGAAATCTGTCCTCCCAACCTTCATGAAGCCTCCTATGCAAGGGAGACCACTATGTCTCTACACATCCTTTAGCGATAATGCCATCTGAGCTCTCCTCGCGCAAGAGGACGATAAAGGAATGGAATACCCCATATACTATTTCAGATCGAACGTTGAGAGACGCCGAACTCGAATACCCCAAGGCGGAAAAGGCGTGTTTAGCACTAATTCATTCCATCCGAAGTTCGACACTACCTCCTCTCCAATAAGGTAGTGCTAGTGTCCAAATCAGACCCCGTAAAGTTTCTCCTCTCGAAACCCTTGCCTTGATAGGGAGGCCGGCTAAGTGGCTCCTACAGCTATCGAGTTCGACATAACGTGCGTCTCCCCAATGGCCATAAAAGGACAGGGCTGTTGCACACTGCTAGCGGCATTCCCGGAGAAAACACCGCAGACTACGAGAAGATCTCCTAGGGAGACCTTCCAGATATCTTTTAGTCAAGGAAGAAACATGGCTGCTATTCTTCGATGGCTCTTCCACCCCCAAAGACTAATACTGGGAGGAGCGGGTGTTGTATTAGTATCTCCTGCTGGAGAAATCTTCTCGCACTCTTTCAAGTTATACTTTCCGTGCACCAATAACTCAGCTGAATACGAAGCCTTCCTCATTGGACTATCACTAGCTAAGCAAGCCGGGGCCACACGTTTGGAGATAAGAGGAGATTCCAAATTACTCATCAACCAGGTAAACGGGATCTATGCATTGAAAGAACTAACACTGGCGCCATACAGGGCTGAAGCACAAAAACTACTAAATTATTTCGCCGAAGCAACTATCACACATGTCGGCCGTAGCAGCAACAAGCATGCCGACTGCTTAGCTACACTAGCCTCAAAGCTACAAACAAAGAACTGAGGAAACCTTGACAAGAAACGGCGAACCATAGCTTCAACATGGCTCTCACAACCTGAGAAAACCGAAGACGATGACTGGAGAACTCCTATCATTCAAGAACTCAACAACTCGCTTTTCAAGGAAGGTCGACCTCAAGACTTTGCGGAATTTCTTTATGCTTCAAGGGTCCCAGTATCATCGAAATCCGCATGCTCTCTCGTCAAGGTGTCTCGGGAAAGAGGAAGCACAACAACAACTTGAACATGTTCATACCGAAGTCTGTGGAATAACATCAGTAGTAACCCTCTACCGTCGTTTACAACGACTTGGATACTATTGGTCGGAGATGGAAACCCGATCACGACTACTCCAGAAAGCGTGTCCAAACTGCCGGGTGCCCCCATGTCGGACAAAGTCCTCAACATCAGTCACACTGGGACCGGGCGGTGTAGGATCGAATATCGCGACAATGAATACTTCGCGAGATTAATAAACGACCGCGTCGCGAAGGAGTCGCATGGAGGTAAATAAATGACGTAATAGATGACGACGGTTAGAACATGAGGAAAGTGTGAAGACTTGGCGAGATTTAAGAGTGTCGCGAAGGCAAGCAGTTGTACATTCGCGAGCATTCGCGAGACACTTCCGAAAATAAGGGACAGTATAGCTGTCATCCACTATGTAATACCCTATATAAAGGGTCGAGTAAGTCTGTTGAGGGAGAGGTCTTTTTGAATTGTGAAACAAGTCATTAGGAGAGAGAAAGTTAAGAGTGATTGTAATTTCTTTAGCTTTGTTCTATATTTCTTTGTAAATCTTTCAAGAAAACAATTAATAAACATATCATTCTTCATCTTCAAATGAGTTGATTTAGCGATTTGAGTGAGGGGTGTAGTGTGGGAAATCCCGCAACTACATATGCGCTAGAAACAGGGATTGAAGAAGATCAACCTTGTGAATTATTAGGGATAACAAAAAAGAAATCTTGAATAATTTTTAACAAATTACCAAAATTGAGAAATGGCTAGGAGAAAGAATGCATCAGAACTACCAACGATCGTAAGGAGAAGTGGAAGATTAGTGGAAGAAAGAAGAAATGAAGTAGGTGAACCATCAAGGATAGATGCAAGAAATGGAGAAGAAGATCCAATTCAACCATCAACACAACCACTAATTCAACCATCAACACAACCACCAATTCAACCAGCACTAAACAGAGTAATCGATTATGATAGAGTGAGCGTGCATACATGGAGATCAGATTCTACGGAAGAAAGAGAAGAAATACAACAATTGATGAATGATAGACAGGAAGAGAGAAATCGAGAAGAGATGGGAGAAACAATTCGTGGAAACGAAGAAATCGCGGCATTAGAAGCGCTGAGACAGACAATACACGAAGAAAGGCGGTTAGAAGCAGAAGAACGCGCGAACCTGACAAGGCAAAACCACGAGTTGAGGATGGAAAATAGGAGGCTGCAAAATAGAAGTTCGAGAAGTAGTAACAGAGATCGAGATCAAGTATCAGTAGAGAAAATGAGAGAAGAGTATTACCTGCAGAAAACATTAATGAGGAAAATTTGGAAAGAGAGTTAAATCAGGGCGAAGAAGGTCGCGAAGAGAGAGAATTGATAGAAAATCGTTATATTTTGGTGAACAATCACGATGATGGAAATCAAGAAGATAGACAGCCTCGAAGACAGGGTAACCCAATTAATGAAGAAAATCAGGAAGAAAGAAGAAGAACTCTACATGGGAGAGAAACACAAAGGAAACAAAAGGAAATTGAAGATGATATTGAAAAGCATTATACCGAACAAGCACGTCTAACCCGCGAGAGAAAAGATTGAGAGCAAGAAATGGAAAATCGAGAATTGGAAGAGGCGATTCGGCAAAATAATCATGACAATAGAGAGAGGAGGCGCGAGAGAGATCGCAACAATGGAGATATCGATAAAGAATATGAAAGAATACAAAAAAGTAGACACGAACGGAGAAGGAGGGAAGCAGAGTTAAAGCGACCAGTGGGATTCAAATTACGAGGCAAACGAACAAATTCTGCGAGAATTGGCGAGAGATGAGAGGAATATTGAACAGGAAGAGAAAGGGGAAGAAGACAGGTTAGATGAAGCTATCGCCGAGGGCTCAAAAAAATCCTTTTACATTAGAAGTGCAATTAGGAGGAATACCCCCAAAATGCAACTTACCAGCGTTAACCAGCATTTTTGATGGATCCACTTGTGCAGTACAACACATCAAGGCTTATGTGAGATGTATGCTACAATGGGAAAACCATGACGCTATATTATGCAAATACTTTGCGTCAAGTTTAACAGGAGAAGCATTGAAATGGTTTGAGGGTTTACCAAGGAATACGATTACATCATTCAATCATTTACAGGCTATATTCTTAGGGGCGTATATAAGTAACAACTCTTCGCGACCTGGCATTGAAGATGTATTTGGACTAAAACAAAGAGTGGGCGAGAGTTTGAGACATTTAACTGTCAGATGGAAGACGATGTGCAGCGAGATGGCCGGTAGAGTAGATGAAAGATACCTCATACTGTCATTCATAAATGCTATGTTCGCAACCAATCTACTGTATGTTCAGGTTTTCAGAGTCAAGAATACAATTACAATGACTGAATTACGAGAACTCCAGGAAGAATATATCGCTTTAGAAGAAAGACAGAACGAGATGGAATCTTATCCAGTAGCGAACACAAATTCTAGCGTCGCGAATGGAAGTTTATTACCTCAATTAGTACACACAGTGGCGAGCACATCGCAAGGTCAACAAGAAAGAAAAGCAGTTGATATAGAACCAAAGTTAGTAGCTATGGGAAGTCGTGATCAAGAAGAGTTTGAAAGAGAAAGAAATTTCTACAACCGTGGCGGAAACAATAAAATTCAAAGACTTGATCAACCACAAGAAACCTATGGAGGTCAAAGGTATAATTCGCAAGAGACTTATGGAGGCCAGAGGCGGTTTATCATAGAGGACAGCGAAGTCGCAGTAGTAGTGTGGGAGGAAATTAAAATGCCGCCATTGAATGCCAGTGTGGAAAAGATATGGGAAGCAATACTTTTGATGGAAAATATACCAGCACCATGGAACATGGGAAGTGAGCCACCACCTGGAGATAGAAGTCATGAGTTCTGTTCTTACCATCGCTTTCATGGGCACCTAACAAATGACCTTGAAACATCAATAGAATTATCCTAAGAATGATTGATCAGGGAAAGTTAAATCACTTTTTAAAGGAAGAAGAGAAAGTTCAACATTTACCACCCCCACCGGCGAAGGGAAAAGAAACATTTGTTATAGAAGTTGGGACAAAGGCTAAAAATTTGTTTTGCAACTCCATTGTCCACTCATACCGCACTATTGAAGATTTTCATGACACTGTACTTAGTAGAGTTTTCGCGAGGGATGCTGATGATAAAGAAGTGATGAGTGTTGCGAAGACATCGACTAAAAGAGTGGCAATTGCAGATTATTTCTTTCTCGGTGAAGAAGTACCCAAAGGAAGAGAAGTACATGATAGTCCACTTGGTTGTGAAGTCTGGAAATTAATCCAAAACCTATTGATGGCGAAGATGATGAAGCGGAAACTTGTTGGGCAATCAATAGAATATTGATCGATCTTGGCGCGTTCAGTCAACATTCTTTTCTACCATACTTACAAAACTATGGGAGGGGAGAGATGAAGACTTGATTCCTTCAACATACAAAATATATGGCTTCAATGGTACCGCGAACAAGCCCAAAGGAGAAGTGCACATGAGGATACCCTTGCAGGGGGTTATCAACCGATATTTTGTTTTGTGTAGTTGATGTGGAATCTCCCTACAATGCATTGATTGGAAGACCATGGCTTCATGAAATTCTGGTATAGCTTCGACATACCATCGGTGCATAAAATTTCCACATCCTAGCGGTGTTGGGATTATAAAAGGAGATTGGACAGAGGGGCAAAAGTGTTATGAGGTGGATGTAGAAAACTGCAAGAGAGAACAGCAAAAAAGAAAAGTTGGAGGAAGAATGTACAGGGATGAACAAAGAAAAGAAAGATTAATGGTAGATGCCATAGAAACAAAAGAAGAAGAGATGTTTTGAAGTGATCGCACAAAAATAAATGAGTATCATGATGCAAAGGAGACATTGAAATGGTGGAATGATGCGGAAGCAGAAGGAAGTAAGAATAAAAGGTGTAAAAAATGAATAATTGTGAGAAAAGATAACAATTTAGTGATGAAAGCATGATAAGGATGAGAAGCGAGAGATGATGGTTGTGGAAACATTGTGCGAGAATCTCGCCATGAAGAATGTACTCCCATTGAATAATGGAAATGAGATTGTGCGATACCTTCGCAGACAAATGATTGAATAAATTGATAAAATGAATGAATGAGTGAATGGGACAAACCTTTATGGCGTACACCCTAGTTCGCGAATGATATTTCGCAAGAGGCAAATGTAAGACCTAAAGTACGTCATATAAGGGGGTATCTCTTAACATGGCTCAGGTGGAAGGTTACACCGCTCCTGAAACCTGGGTCATGGAAATTTGGGGCCCATGAAAGCCTATCCGGGGGGAGATACCTTGGATTTCCAACTATATATATAAGGTTATACCCTGGTTGGACGCCCGAGGGTCTTTCCCAAGGAGTCGATGTATGACCAAGGCGCCGAGGTACACGGTTGAGTCAAGAGTGCGGGAGCATGGAACTTCCTTACCACTCTTGACAAGTCTTGGCACATGCTGCACTCGGCCCGAAGAAAACTCCACTTAGGGTGCAGTCTCGTAAACATAAACCATATAGGTATAAGGGATAAGAGGCTGCGAAAACAACTGGTTGTTGTTAAGACCGGATGGGAGGAGCTAGTCTTGTATGGCCGGTGTACGCCTCCTTGAAGGGGCAACCGGGGAGAAGATAAGGGCGGCACCCTCCATTAGGGAGCTGATAAGTGTCAAAAGACGCAAATGTCATGAGGCTTTATTCTCGCAAGAGAATTTAGGCTTGTCATATTTGTGCAATGATCCTGCAGAGGCAATAATATTAACGCGAGGGTAAGACGAGATCAATGGGTTTTTACATGAAAGTGTAAGAACGTCCTGCGATTTCGTCGCAAAGACAACAATGTCATGGGATTTTATGGTCGCAAGAACATTTAAACCTGTCATATTGTCGCAAATACAATATCCTGCAGAGGCAAAAATACTTAAGAAACGATAAGACAAGATCAATGGGTCATTACATGAAAATGTAAAGACGTCCTGCGACCTTGTCGCAATGAGGGTGGCAAAATAAGACCTTTACTTAGGAAGGCATAATAAGACCACACAAATAATGATAAGGCAAGATCAATAGATTTCTTAATCCATGAAGATATCTTGCGATCTTGTCGCGGGGATATTGTTCAAAAAAAAAAAAAAAAAAAAAATGATATATATATCTCGCGAGAATGATTATATTATTTAACTCGCAAAGTTGATTATATCTTATGAACAGAGGCAGAGGCAAGTGTGAAGTTATAATTATAAAGAAGGGTTGTTTGATTAATATATCTCGAACAAAGGAAGCAAAAGTTGAAGTTTACATTCAATAGTCAAAGATATATTACAAAAAAAAAAAAAAAAAAATGATATATATATCTCGCGAGAATGATTATATTATTTAACTCGCAAAGTTGATTATATCTTATGAACAGAGGCAGAGGCAAGTGTGAAGTTATAATTATAAAGAAGGGTTGTTTGATTAATATATCTGAACAAAGGAAGCAAAAGTTGAAGTTTACATTCAATAGTCAAAGATATATTACAAAAAAAAAAAAAAAAAGTTATTTCTTTGCTGGTTCTTCTTCTTCATCTGGTTCTGTGGTTCCATCATTCTCGTCACCAGATTCTTCTTCTTCATTAGCTTCACTATCAGAAACATCTGAGACAGGCAAGTTCTCGGGAACTTCTTCGGCGAGAAAGGGATATGAATGAAGAGGGATGTTGTGATCCTTACAAACTATTTCCATAGCTTGATTGCGAAAACGAACAGCATCATTATTAAAATTCGCCACTATAGTTTGGAATTGCTGCTTCAATTTTGAATATCTGTTCTCGCGAAGAGAGAGATCCTTTGCGAGACGCTCTTTTTCGGCTTCAAGTTCTCCAATCCTTGTCTGAAATCTCTTTTCAGATTCTGAAAACATGAGGAAATGAATTAATGTTAATAATACAAAAGGGAAAAAATAACAGAAAAGTAAAGAAGTATAACAAACAACCTTCTCTTTCAAAGATCATATCCTTGATTAAGGTATTTTGCTCGGTGTGAAGACTAACATCAACACCTAAGTTATTTCTAGCGTTATCTAAAACCTTCGCAGCCCAGGCAAATTCATCATCATTATTTATGACAAGAAGTGAACGAATTTGGTCTTCTCGCTCGCTAAGCATGGTATTCTGACGAAGGAGTTCATCTCGCTCAACTTGCACATCAAGGAGAGATTTTTGAAATTTTGCTAATGCCTGTGCACCTCTGTTAGTAATGCGATCTTTCTCATCTATAAGATCACTAAATTTCTTCCTTAAAGTTTTGGTCTTCTTCTTGGAGTCAACGAACTTTCGTTTAAAAAGATTAGCCAAATTTAAACTAGATCTATGCTCGATTTTTAAGAGATGATGTTTGGATTGAAGATCCTTTAATGAAAGAAGGTTAGCATCATTTGAAGAACTACTTAGAGATTCATTGAGGCGAGCAAGGAGTACATCATCATCCATGGGCTCGGGAAATGAATGAAGAAGAATGGACTCTTCAGAGAGATTATATATGTCTGCGAAAATAGTAAATTAGGCAAAGAAAAGTAAATGGTAAAATAAAATAAATTTGAGGAATAAAAATTGTTATACCATAAAGCTGCTTATTTGCGCTTTCAAGAGTAGATACTCTATTTTGTTGAGAAGTAAGTTCAGCTTCCAATTGTTTAATCCGTTCATCCTTCTCGCGAGATGACGCAGCCCCAATTTCTAGTTCTCGAACCCTCTTGCTCAATTGCAAGTTCTTCTTTTCAAGGTTGTTGCGTCTTCTCTCAAGGTCTGAGGCAGCAACAAAAGCAGCTCTCCCAGACTGTAAAAAAAAATATATATATATAGAGAAATAATTAAAGATAAGAGCGGAGTCACAAAGAGGTAAAGAGGTGTTAACATACCAAAGCATTGAGAGCATTTAAAAGGCTGGGTGTTATTGTTCGAGAAACTCCACGAAAAGACTCGATATCCTCCAACAACGGGGCATCACAGATCTTAGCGATAGTTTCGCAAGTAGCGGACAAGTTGCTATCGCCAAAACCTTGCATAGAATCGGTAAAGACATTAGATAAAAGCGCCATAGCAGAAGTATCTGAATGACTTCCCTTAGCAGAAGAGGTGCCAATCTCATTTTCATCTTCCGAATTCTCGCTAGATTGGGAATTAGAATGTGAAGAAGGTTGGAGTCTCCGTCTTTTGGAGGATGGGCCAGAAGATTTGTCCTTGCGAGAAATGGCCTTGTTCTTGCCTTTAGCCTTCGCAGCTTCAGCTTCTCCATCATTAATCTTTGCGATTTCAACTTCTTCAACACCAATCTTCACATACGAATAAAGATAAGAAACAGAGGCAACAATATTGTTTAAAATAACAAAAGAAAATGTTTCTTACTTCATCCGTGAGTGATCGAAGTATCGCCAGGATATTTGGCTGAGGATCCTCTTTGTATTTCTTTCTCATTCTGATGACCTAAAATTTTTCTAAAAAGTTAATGAAGGAAAGAAATGGAAGACATAGCAAAGCAAATCTAAAATGAATGATATGTATATACCTCTTTTGTCTTCTCAGGCCACTTAAATTCCCAAGGACGATAATTCGCGAGATTACTGGGAGTACATTTGAGCTGCGATATAAGGTCCACTCAGAAGGAGAGGAACAACCCACCACTTTTCATCCTTGGAGTAGCGAGGGATATTATTTTTACCCGAATGCCAGTCAATGTCCTGCATAAGCAGTTTGTCAGCATCAACATTATCATTTTTCTTCAATCGAACGCCCCAGCGAGATTTATCGTTTCTCATAGTTATGACTGAATAATTTGCAAAGAAATTATCCACAGATATACTTCTCGGCAACTATTGGTATATTCGCAAATTGGGGATTTCTAACATTGTCGGATATAAAGATCCTTTATCGGCACCACGAGAGGCGAATTCAAGCATCGAGCGAATACAATCGCCGTTCAATTGATAAATAGCCCGCGAGAATTTCTCGTGAGCAAGAATTTCATAAAATAATGGTATTTCGGATTATACAAAGGAATGGGGAGCCCTGCGAGGAGTTGACCTAGCGAGACTATAATTCTCTCGATCATCACATTGATGATCGAGAAAATAATTTTTGCGAAAGCATAGATGAGGATTCTTGATGTGGAATGGTAGATAAAGTGAAACCTTTTTCCTGTAATTTCTTTTGAATATCAGTAAAATGAGGAGCGTATGTGCGACCAAGTGAAGCCATTATCAGAATATAGGAATGAAGGGGAAAATGAAGAATTGAAAAGGAAGCAGTAGCAGAAGCGCAAATTGCGGAAGGAGAAAGGTGAAGAAAAGTTGCAGAGGGAAAATAAAAAGAGAAGAAGATAAAGAGGAGAAAACTATATATAGAGAAGAGAGTTCTCGAGAAACAAATGCATTTAATGAGAGAAGGGACGTGAATGGTTAAGAATAATCGGTTGAAAGAGACGTGTCAAGAAAAGAGTGGAAGAAGAAACACCTGTAATAAATTCCGTACACAAACAAAACGAGTGAAAATAAACAATCGCAAGATAAAGATAAGCGAGTTGCGGCACTTTAAAATATAGGTTCTCATGACATTCTCTTCTTCGCAGAGAAGACATGAGAAGAGGCAAGATGTAGGATCGAATATCGCGACAGCAATACTTCATGAGATTAATAAACGACAGCGTCGCGAAGGAGTCGCATGGAGGTAAATAAATGACGTAATAGATGACGACAATTTAGAACATGAGGAAAGTGTGAAGACTTGGCGAGATTTAAGAGTGTCGCGAAGGCAAGCGGTTGTACATTCATGAGCATTCGCAAGACACTTCCGAAAATAAGGGACAAGTATATAGCTGTCATCCACTATGTAATACCCTATATAAAGGGTCGAGTAAGTCTGTTGAGGGAGAGGTCTTTTTGAATTGTGAAACAAGTCATTAGGAGAGAGAAAGTTAAGAGTGATTGTAATTTATTTAGCTTTGTTCTATATTTCTTTGTAAATCTTTCAAGAAAACAATTAATAAACATATCATTCTTCATCTTCAAATGAGTTGATTTAGCAGATTTGAGTGAGGGTGTAGTGTGGGAAATCCTGCAACTACAGGCGGGAGCCGTACATGGCTTTCCTTCGCGACGACATTCTTCCTACTAACAAAGAGGATGCGTCCAAGCTAAGGCAGAAGTCCAAAAGATTCGTGTTCCATGATGGGGTTTTATATCGCAAGAGTTTCTGGGAAGTCTCTTGAGGTGTTTAAGCGGTACAGCAAATCCCAAGTTATGTTAAGAGAAATGCACGAAGGCGAACACCAAGGGAAACAAACTATTCCTGCAGAGACACGAGAGGTACTACGGCTGACCATGGAAGACGACGCGGCTACCTTCGTTCGAAAATGCCAAGAATGCCGAGTCACGGAAACCTCATCCACGTGCCTCCAACACCCTTGCACGCGATAAGTAGCCCGTGGCCCTTTCATAGGCGGGGACTCGACATCATTGGGAAGATCAACCCACCGTCCTCAAAACAAAGATGAGTACATAATAACCGCGACCGAGTACTTTACCAAGTGGGTCAAGCTGTCCCATTGAAAGGAACCACTGAGCCATAATCGCGGCATTCATCAAGGAACACATCATCTGCCGTTTTGGCATACCTAAACATATCATCACTGACAACGGCACGCCTTTTGCTAACAAGCAAGTACAGGAACTGCTTGAAAGGTACGGAATCAAACAAGTCTTTTCTACCGCCTATTATCCCCAGGGAAATGGGCAAGCCGAAAGTACCAACAAGACTTTGATCTCGAATCCTCACCGGACAAGACACGACAATCCCGAGAATCCGGCACGAGTAATTGCCAATGGCACTGGGGCGTCTGAGAACATCTCCTAGAAGCTCCACCGGCATGTCTCCTTATTCCCTCGTCTACGGTACATGACGCGATCCTCCCCGCGAAATCAAGATCCCGTCGACCCGGAATCGCCGCAGCAAGCGGACCCCGGTGGAATGAAGCCGAATCACTCAATGCCGAGTGCGGAACTAGACACTGGACTCCAAGATCTCGGCGGGAGGAACATGCACAAGCATACAGAAATAGGATTTCCAGGGCGTACAACAGCCATGTAAAACCCAGGGTTTTCAAGGAAGGAGATCTGGTGCTAAAAACCGCCAAACACATCCAGCAGGGTGCATCGACACCGAAGTTTTCTCCCAAATGGGAAGGGCCGTACATAATCACTAAGGCATATAACAGTGGTTACTACAAGATTATCAAAGAAGATGGGGGAAAGCTAGAGGCGGTCATCAACGGAAAGTGGCTTAAGGCGTACTACGCCTAATCATTTCCCTGCAACATGCTACATCAAAAGTGTGGGCAACCAGGCACTCTCTCTGCTTTTACTTTCTTACCAGTTATTGAATTTCAATACAATCCAACAGATTAACAGAATCTCTTTATTTCTTCAAAAAAAAAAAAGAGAGAGAGAAAGAGGAGCTTTTTTTTGATCTCATAATACAAATCAGAAAAGCCCATCTAGCAAATTATAATCCCTACAAAATATCATCTTCAATCGACCATGATATCTTTCAGTCCTACTCTTTAAATCTTGAGTTAACTCTTCAATCCTCCGAGACTCTAGGGCCAAAATTTCTTCCTCTTCCAGCATGGCTTTTGTGGCAGGAATCACACCAGCAAGAATACCAGCCCTGTCGACCTTCACAATATTGAGGCGGTGCCGCAACCAGCTAACGTTAAAATCCAAAGATTCGCAGGTAGACACCATGTTCTCCCACTTTTGAATGGCTGACTCCACAACGGCATGAATGGGCACATTCTCCATCTCAGCAATCATTGGCAAAAGACAGTTCACTACGGAAACCAAAGCGGACGAACATCACTTCACCACGCTCCTGGTAGCAATATGGCCGTACGTCTTCCATATCCTCGTATAAAGGGCTACAAATTCTTTCCGCACCAAGAAACCACCAACATTCCGATAATTGGAGGAGAGACACCTCATACGAGTCCCAAACGATAAACCTGCAGAAGGGTATTCATGGCAAGATAGCCCTAAATCAGCATTCTCCAAATCTGCAGCAGTTGACAAGCTCGGACTTGAAGGAAGGGGAACAATTAGATCATCCTCGTCGATAACAGTGACGCATGCTCCAACAGGATATCTCTGCACAAAATGGAAATTTCCCCACTTACACAACAAGCGTTAAAGTGTGTGTCAGTCCGCCAAAGAGGAAGAAAACATACCGGTATGATTTTCTTAACCCGAATAACATTTGTTGGGATGCTCATGCAAGAATCAGACCTCGCGCCCTCATCCGGAGAAACTGACTGGTTAGAAGATGACTCGAAGCTGCGCGACATGACAAAGAGAGAAATCCAACAAGAAGAATTTTTTTTTCTTTCTCAAACAAGGAATATGATGCGGTTGCATTGGGTATAAATACGGGATTTTAAAAGGGAAAGGGAGCAATGAGGGACATAACGCTTTCAGATTTAAGCTTGAACAATGCCTTAATTGAAGCCGCACGTGAAGGAAAGCAAAATAAGGAAACTTTGAGAAACGCCTACTCCCTCTTTATTTACATAAGTCACGCCCGCAAGCACGGCTTCCAAGTTGCACCCCCCACCAATTGCGCCCGACCTCCCAATGGTCGCACAAGTCACGCCTGCAAGCACGCACGGCTTCTACACTTTGCGCCGGTCCCACCATCTAGCCCACTCAGTCTCCCAACTCACACCAACTTCCCAACGTCGCCTAGGCTGCATCGGGCCCACCAATTGTGCTAGCCTCCTGATTTGTGCAAAACTACCAGAGGCAAGGATTCCAAATCCTATTTATAAAAGGTCGACAAACCTCTTTCAATTTTCTTTACGGTTTGTCGTTAATAGTTTGTCACCATCTTATGCTTACCTCGCAACAAAGCCCCTGTTCCCGAGCTAAGCAGGGGACTTAATGTTGATGGTGGTTTTTAGACAAGGGGTAAAATCGTAAAACCCCATGACCTAGTGTTACCCGCAACACATTAACTAAGAGCATTTAACTCAAGTGTAAATAATTAATAGGGGTATTTTTTCAAAATACCAGATTAGGGTTTTCAACACAGAACCCTAATTCCAAAACCAAGCCGCACTCTGCGCACCATGGCAAAGAATGCCAAACCAAGCCGCATCTCTGCGCATCATGACAACCATGCCAAACCAAGCCGCACTCTGCGCACCATGGCAGCAATGCCAAACCAAGCCGCACTCTGCGCACCATGGCAGCAATGCCAAACCAAGCCGCACTCTGCGCACCATGGCAACCATGCCAAACCAAAGCCGCACTCTGCGCACCATGGCAGCAATGCTAAACCAAGCCGCACTCTGCGCACCATGGCAACCATGCCAAACCAAGCCGCACTCGCGCACCATGGCAAAGAATGCCAAACCAAGCCGCATATCATCGCATCATTGGCAACAATGCCAAACCAAGCCGCACTCTGCGCACCATGGAACCCATGCCAAACCAAGCCGCACTCTGCGCACCATGGCAACCATGCCAAACCAAGCCGCACTCACGCACCATGGCAAGAATGCCAAACCAAGCCGCACTCTGCGATCATGGCAACCATGCCAAACCAAGCCGCACTCTGCGCACCATGGCAGAATGCCAAACCAAGCCGCACTCGCACACCATGGCAACCATGCCAAACTAAGCCGCACTCACGCACCATGGCAAGCAATGCCAAACCAAGCCGCACTCAAGCATCATGGCAACCATGCCAAACCAAGCCGCACTCTGCGCACCATGGCAGCAATGCCAAACCGAGCCGCACTGCGCACCATGGCAAAGAATGCCAAACCAAGCCGCATATCGCGCATCATTGGCAACAATGCCAAACCAAGCCGCATGCTCGCACACCATGGCAACAATGCCAAATCTCCAAGTCGCTATGCCATTGGCACACGCCAAATGTAGCGCCCTAAGCTTGCAAGACTTGCAACTAGGTCAACATGGCCGCACATGCCATTGGCACATGCCAATACGTGCCGCAAGCCATATTCCAAGTCGCTATGCCATTGGCACACGCCAAATATAGCGCCCTAGGCTTGCAAGACTTGCAACTAGGTCAACATGGCCGCACATGCCATTGGCACATGCCAATACGTGCCGCAAGCCATATTCCAAGTCGCTTATGCCATTGGCACACGCCAAATGTAGCGCCCTAGGCTTGCAAGACTTGCAACTAGGTCAACATGGCCGCACATGCCATTGGCACATGCCAATACGTGCCGCAAGCCATATTCCAAGTCGCTATGCCATTGGCACATGCCAAATATAGCGCCCTAGGCTTGCAAGACTTGCAACTAGGTCAACATGGCCGCACATGCCATTGGCACATGCCAATACGTGCCGCAAGCCATATTCCAAGTCGCTATGCCATTGGCACACGCCAAATGTAGCGCCCTAGGCTTGCAAGACTTGCAACTAGGTCAACATGGCCGCACATGCCATTGGCACATGCCAATACGTGCCGCAAGCCATATTCCAAGTCGCTATGCCATTGGCACACGCCAAATATAGCGCCCTAGGCTTGCAAGACTTGCAACTAGGTCAACATGGCCGCACATGCCATTGGCACATGCCATTGGCACATGCCATTGGTACATGCCAATACGTGCCGCAAGCCATATTCCAAGTCGCTATGCCATTGTGACACGCCAAATGTAGCGCCCTAGTCTTGCAAGACTTGCAACTAGGTCAACATGGCCGCACATGCCATTGGCACATGCCAACACGTGCCACAAGCCATATTCCAAGCCGCTATGCCATTGGCACACGCCAAATATAGCGCCCTAGGCTTGCAAGACTTGCAACTAGGTCAACATGGCCGTACGTGCCATTGGCACATGCCAAACACACACGCTGGTAGCCTAACTTGCAAACCGTGCAACCTACCACCAAGGCATTCCGCACATGCCATTGGCACATGCCAAACACACACGCTGGTAGCCTAACTTGAAAACCATGCAACCTACCACCAAGGCATTCCGCACATGCCATTGGCACATGCCACACGCGCCAGTAGCAGCACCACTTGCACTCAAGGCGCAACCAACGAGATATCAACACAAAACTGGGGGATGCTTCTTTAGGGTTTTGGTTTGGCGGTCACAGCATGCAGCGTACACTACGCTCACATTAAGAAAGCGTGAATAGGAATAAAGCGGTCAAATAAAAGAGGAAATAATGGTGAAAAACGTTTTCACCCATTAAACCATGCGGTTACCACCTCCTCCCATTATTTCACCCTTTACTCTCTTCCTTCATGAGGCCAGGGTACGTTTCAATCTCGACTTGTATAAATAGGTCTTACCTATTTCCACCAGACAACAAGTCTCGGTCGGTGAGAAATATACTATACTTACACTCTCAGAAAGGCAACTTTGCAAGCTCTCCCAAAAGCTTTCATCTCTTGCAAGCTTTTCCTAAGCTTTTCACTTTTTGATACAAGTCGAGATACTACTCTCCTCAACACCTTTCTCTGCTTCCCTCCCCAAATCAACCCTTCTCCTCCACTTTGTGACCAAAGAAGCAAGTCCGGAACGGCCATTTCTTGGTTTAGGCCGGACTTGTACAGATTGATCTCTCGAATCTATAAAGTGCTCACGTGCAAAGACATTTGTTTAGGTTTAAACCAGTTTCTCACTCACCTATCGCATTTACCGAAATCGGCAGAAACGATTTTCACCCATAAACAGCTGTATTGATCAAATGAACTTGTGATAGTTTGTACTGTAAGAAGACAAGCTATACTAGGGGTGAATTACTGAGATCAGTTGAATTACTTTAGGAGTAATTAGTTAGCTAACAATTGAATGATCCTGTGATAGAGTGTACTGTAAGAAGACACTCTATACTAGGGGAGAATTAGTGAGTTAGTTAAGTAAATATCCATCTGAGACCTTCAAGGGAAGGTACAAGACACAATGAGATATTGTTTTGCTTTAGCATAAGAATTAGAGGGTTGATTCAATCACCCTAGCATTCTCAGTCATCTATTTACAACACTCTTGCTCGTTTGATACCTTAGCTTAGAGACACAACTCCAAAGAAGTCGTATCGACAAAACAACCCCAAATTTTTGTTACCTTGTCTAGAAATTAGTTAGTAAGCCACTAAGATCAACACCACAAAGAACCCATTTCCCGAGGATCGACCCGTATTTGCCCCGTTTTATATTGTAGACACCGTGCACTTGCGATTTATAATATTGTAGGTTTTTCACCTACCAAGTTTTTGGCGCCGCTGCTGGGGATTGGTAGTGCGCTATTTGTAGTGATTATTGGCTTGCACTTCACTGATTTTCATTGCACCTGTACATACTTACCTTTGTATTATTACTTTTAGCCCTGTATTAGTGTAACTTAGTGGTAATTTTGTTTGTCACTTGCATCTTCGATTGCATATTGTATCCTGTTCATTGCATTTTAGTTAGTTCATCTTAACTACATATCTGCATTCTCATAATATTAGCTTGCATCTCATAACAATTTACATTTGTAGCATCAGATGTATATTTTTGTCATTTGTGCACATCCATTGAAAGTAAAAGAAGTTGTAAGATCATAGTGCATTGCACTTACCATCTCAGTCAGCATGTGGCCTCAACTGAGCTCAAGCTTGCCTGGCTTAGTCTGTCACATTTGTTTCATTTAAGTCAGATTGTGACCTTACTTGCTAGACCTTTATTCCTATGCTAGCTGAATCTTGAGTAGTGGTTTTACTGATACTCAAAACCTTTTTCATCCTCCTGTGACACATCAAAGACAAGCATCTTAGCAATTCTTGTCTAGCTTAGACTGCTCCATTGTAATCTGTGCATCATGCACCTTATTTTGTCTTAAATCAGTGCAAAATTGGGAACTGAGATTTCTTTGTTGAGACAGCAGGTGCCTGTGCTACAAAAGCCAAAGGAAGGGAAGACAAGGAGCAGAACAATACAACCATTGGAGCTAAAACTGGTTGGTTATCCTAGAACTTCATTGTACTTCATATTTGTATGAATGATATACCACAGAACCTCATGTGCAAGTGTATCTCAACCGATTAGTGCAAATTATTTTGAATCTGTGTGCATAATGATAAACAACTAGCTTTTGATTCTCATGAACATGATGCTGTGATAGTTGAATGCCATGTATGCTCACTGAACCCTGATATCCACAAGCATAATCCTGTGACATCTGAGTGATGATTTCTACATGCTTAAATTTTCATCTCTTTGTATGCTCCTCTAGCCCAAATTGGTTGAATGTTGCTCTGCTTGGCTAATTGCCGTAGTGCTTGACCCCAACCAGTGCTAGATCATCCAACCCCCGGAAACTATGAAATTTGTACATGGCCCCGTGACTTTTGAAACAAAACTGTGTTAGCTGAAATCTTTTACTCTTGTGTGATTTGCATTAAATCCTTGGCTTTAATAAAGACTCGTGCTCAGCCTCCAGCCCCCGAAGTCGCGAGATCGAGCCGCAACTTGGTTAACCAAGTTTGCTGCAATCCCCACTTGAAATCAACTGGGCTGGTTGATATCAACTGATCCAGTTGACTCTGTCAACCCCGAGCATTGCTGTCATCCTCACTTGTGCATGGCCTGTTGATACCCTGTTGACTCTGTCATCCCTGAGAATAACCTGTGAACACTAGAACATCAACTGATCATGTTGACTTCATCGGCCCTATAATTCTTGTGCGTAATCTCTGAAAATTAAAGTCAACTGAGTCTTTCAACACTCTGTGGCATGTCAAATCTAGTGTAAGAGTACTGAAATTTTCATGTCTGAGTAGCCTATTGCTGATCTGTGCATCTGTGAATCCCTGAATCTTGGTGTCATTCGTAAAAGCATCACTTCTTTTGGTTTGCGCATTGGTACTTGTCGAAAGTATAGCATCACAAAGCTGTATGCACAAATCCTAGGGCCAGCCGTTCAATTAAGCATTGTCATCCTATATTGCCTGAAACTAAGTATCATTTCCATAAGCATTAATTCCTTGAGTTGCACAATTGCATCCTGGCTGATAGATACTACATTTGTGAATTTTTGTGCACAAGCATAATTCCATGACATGAGAGATTTGCTTTGGTGAACTGAGATTGTATTGGCTGTACAAAATCTGATTGATTAACTGATAGACTAGCCAAACTGAGCTTGAGAGTGTTGAACTATCTACTCTGTTAACCTTTGAAGTTTACCTTTGATCACCAAAACCCATGCGTATTTGCGTAAATGTGCATGATATCTCAAAACCGAGGTTAACGGACTTTGTTGACCTTCGTGGCATGCTAAATGGCTGTAAAGTGCTGACTTTGTCATTTGCTGTTGCATCTGTGAAGCTATCCATCTGTTGCATTTGTGCATCTGTGAACTAGCATCTGCAATTTATGTGCGAACCTTTGATGCTTGAATGAATGATTGAGTGACTGATTTTGCATTAGCTGCTCACTTGTTGTTTGTCACACACAAACCCTGCAACTCCTGATCCATGCTCATTACACTGTGCACTCTCCAACAACAATAATCAAGTCTCCTGTGTGCTTGAATTAGGTGTCATTTTGTGTGCATTTGTGCTTAATCTGTGTTGAAATCCACATAAAGTGTTGTGCTTTGCATGAGCTGTGCTGCACATAACATGGGCTGTGCATAATCATCTGCCCAAAGGCTGTGCATAAACCTCCCACCTAAACCAAATCCCAAGCCCATAATCGGGTCCGGAACCCACCTAATCACCATTGGGCCTTACAAGATCACAAAGCAATCTTTTGGGATTGCATCTGGAATTAGTGTGTCAATTTTTGTGACTTTTGCTTCTCTGTGTTGATTGGATGTATGCTTCATGTGTGCTAAGCTATGGGTATTTCTTTTTGAGTTCAAATTGAGTTGCTAGATCATGTCAGGATTTTGGTCTGCAAATCTGGGGATGAAAACAAATCCATTAGAGAGCTTGCTTATGGGCATGCTTCACAATATGAACATCCCACACCCCATAATGATTTTAGGGAGTATTATGAGCCATCTCAGGGGCCCCGACCTTGAATGCATGTACCCTAATCATTTTGCACGGATGTATCATTCACCACAGTGGGGAGTTGAACAAATTTATACTCCCCCGACCTCGTATATGCACTCAGTGGAAGAAAATCTCATGCTCATAGAGCAAAACAATGCTAGGTTTGAATTGAATGCAATGCATGATCATCCATATAGCAACATGTCTGAGTTTCCCTTGTGTAGTGAACCCCGTGCACAACCATGTAATGATCACTCATATGAAACATGCATACCCACTATTGAAGACTCTCCTTGAATTGAACAGCTTCACTTGTTCTTAAGGATGAACCTTGATTCATTTACAAAGAGAAGAATGGAAGGAAGTTCATGTCATGCAAATGACACCGAATATGAACCTAATCTAGAGGTAGATGAGTGCACTAAAAATGCTACAATTTTGAATAGGGAAATGCAGTGTTATGATGATGATGATGATGATGAATATGAAGAGCATGTGTACTTTGAAAATGTAGTGGAATATTTAGGTTCGAGACATTAAGTTTCTCTTCTCGTGAACCCTATGAATGATGCTTCTTCTAATATTCATACTTGTGATTTCTTTGAATTGGAGTCTCAGGCAATTATTCACTGAAAATGAGCATGCTATACCACCTGTTTGTGACTTGGGGAATGCTGAGATTTTTGTTGACACCAATGATACTATGCATGAAAACAATTTTGATATGTCTGATTCCATGCCTAGGTTACAACATGATGTTTCCTCTGATTTGCATATGCATGACACAAAGCTTTTGGATAATGATGATTATGACATGGAGATTGATGAATTGTTTTATGCAAGTGAACATGATTTACCTAATCTCTTTCCTAAGCCACAAATTGAAACTCCTCCACCAAACCTGGATGTGGTTTGTCACAAAATATCTAAACCAACTATTCTGAGAGTTCCTAATCTAGGCCTAGAGCTTTGTGCTTCCCAAGTCCTCTTGGACTATTTTGCATCAAAGTATAACACCTTTAAGGAGCCACAGTTGGAATATGTATGTCTGCCTGTTCTTAGCAAAACTCATTTTGAGTTAGACCTAGTGCATGATGTACCTTTAAATTTGCAAGATTTTGTGTTCAAAAACACACCTGTTGACAAGTTTAGGTTTGGGGGAAAATCATTCACTTGTGCAGCCTTACTTGCATTCTCATGTTATATTTGTGTAAGGTCATTGATGTCTCTCGCATATCGTCTTTTGGGTTGATCCTCAACTCTTTAGATTGTTGGTGTATGGTGAATTTTCATTGTATATAATCCAGTAGGACTTGTTAAATTTTCTATCTTGATTCGGTTGAGTCTTCTTTTTATTGTGCTAATCCGATATGATCTCCGCTGAGAATGTTGGATTCTAGCCTTGACTAATGAAGCTCTAACCTTGCTCTGCCAACATACCGGTAATCTCTTCCCTTTTCTCTACTCAACATAGTTCTCTTAGTATGTGACTGTTTAAATTCTTATTATCTGTTGACACATTGAGGACAATGTTTGATTTAGGTTTGGGGGTGCATTTGCATATAGAGTTTTTAGTCTTTTATTTCAAAAAAAAAAAAAAAAAAAAAAAAAATCAAAAATTTCAAAACTCTTTGTAAATACTTGCATAAAAACCTCCAACTTTTAGAGATCTTAGAGTCACTAGCATGCTTCTAGCTATGTTCACATAGAGAGTCTGCCCGAAATAACAGAAATTGGAAGTACTGGAGAACACAATCAGGTTTCTTAGTTGATTAGAGCGTTAAAGTTGGATTTAACCATACCGGAGGGCGAATTAGGTGCTGTTTAGATATTCGGTAGTAGAATTGTGATCACCCATAGTGGAGACTACCCATTTTACATCAAGCGAGGCACCGACCTTCGCTTTTTGTGACTTTCTAGAAAAGTCATTAGAGTGTGTGTCACCGCACGTCAATTCCGGGTAGGAATGGTGAGCTACCCAACTTCGCACCACTTTCAGCACTATTTTGATCTCTTTAGTGCTAATTTTGTCAATCATGAGGGTGACGTTTTAAGATGAAAACTCCTTCTAAATATCGATTTGCAGTTAGCATCACTCTCTCTCCCTCTCAACAACATCAACAGATTCATAGAAACACATCGTCGTCAGCAAGCGGAGCATCATCAGAATATTTGAAGAAAAGTTGAAATAGTCCAAGGTTTACATGCAACAAAGAAAAGAAAATAAGATGAGAATTAGTGAAGTTTATGAAATCAAGACAATACAAGTTTTATTGTTTTATTATTTTCATTCCATGTAAAAAAAAAAAAAAAATTGTCAAGTTTTTGTGAAGTTCAGAAGTTCGTCATCAACAGTTGAAGACCGAAGATTGAAGACGTTTCTATGGTTCCTATGAGAGTATGATGTTAATTGCCGATCGGGTGAGAAGGTAAGTGAGTACTCCCATCCTTGCTAATGGTTGATTTCCTTTTTTAGAGATCATCGAAAAATTCTTTTTGTCCACACTTCGTGGAATCTCCAAATTATTTCGGAAGGTTATCCTTCAACGTGTGCAGGATTTCTCTCTTTATTCCTGCCTGCACACATGAGAGACTAAAAAGCGATCTTTTGAGTGCAATTATCATAAAACCCTAATGGTGAGGCAGAAGTCGGGAAGGCTTATGATCACAATCGAATCCGAACTCTTTCATATGGTATGGTTACTTCTCGCTCAAAGACTTAAGGATGAGAATGCGTTCTTTGGTAGTTCTAACTTCGTGTTACTAGCATGCAAAAACTCTATGTCCTCATAGCTCCGTGGATGCTTGAGACTCTTTTACACTCGAAGTTGGAGAAGGTTTTGTGGGTACACCTCTGCAAACCCTCACGAGACTACAACTCGTCCACTAGGGACACCTAGGGGTTTAAAGGCTTAGTGCATACGCTAAATGCATTCGAGAGACCAGCGACAGTGGTATAGTTAGGATTTCTAATTTCGTTTCACTTGAGGACAAGTAAAATTCAGGTTTGGGGGTATTTGATGAGTGCCAAATATTGCATATTTCTACACCTTTTATTGGCATTTAACTCATCTTTTGTGCTCGAAATCGGATATTATCCCAGTTCTGTATTTTCTTTGTTTTCAAGAATAAATATTTGTACTAATTAATTTTGTGTTTTTAGGTAATAAATAAAGCTCGGAGAAATTGAGGAGCCAAAGAGCAAAAAATTGGAGACAAGCGTCTATGGAGCAGAAAGCCAAAGCCCGCGCGCGCATCAGAAGCAACCCATTTACAAGACATGGGCTTGAGCAGTCCAAGACCCGCCCATAATCCAAATCCAAGACCCGTTTTACTCTGAACCGTGAGATTTGCTCCATCTACATCCAACGGTCGCTCCTCCCATCGCATCGACCCTTCGCTGCACCCGCTCAACACCGAAGACACCTATACCCTTATCCCTCGACCAAACCTAATTTCATTTCTCTTCCCTTCACCCGACAGCTGCAGAGCTCTCCCTCTCCTCTTCTCCCGACCAAAAATGGCAGAGCCATCTTCTTCACCAAGAATAACAACAACAGCCTCCAACAAATGCAGCCGCCTCCGCCATCACCTCCTACTTGCTTTCTATTTCACTCATAGCTTCTTCCCTAGAAGCTAAGTGAGAGATAGAAAGAATTAGGTTAGGGTTTCATCAATATTTGGGGAAAATCAAAGTATGGAGTTCTTAGAGCCGATTAAACAGAGCCGATGCCAGATTCGGAGGGTATGGGTGAAAGGGTATTGTTTAATTTCTATTTTTGAAGTAAATTAGGGTTTGGGAATTGCATGTATAAATAGGGCTTTTGGGTGTGTGTTAGAACTCATGCCTGGACTAGCCAGAGCACAAGCTTAGTCTAATTTGTGTTTTAACTGTTTTTATCATGTTCTAATTCCATCAGCTAGGGTGTTTGATGAAACCCCTGATCATATGTTGAGTTAACTCATGTTCAAAATTTGTGTTTTTGTTGTGCTTAATTGAAATGAGTAATTGTATGCTGTATTGATCAAATTAACTTGTGATAGTTTGTACTGTAAGAAGACAAGCTATACTAGGGGTGAATTAGTGAGATCAGTTGAATTACTTTAGGAGTAATTAGATAGCTAACAATTGAATGATCCTGTGATAGAGTGTACTGTAAGAAGACACTCTATACTAGGGGAGAATTAGTGAGTTAGTTAAGTAAATATCCATCTGAGACCTTCAAGGGAAGGTACAAGACACAATGAGATACTGTTTTGCTTTAGCATAAGAATTAGAGGGTTGATTCAATCACCCTAGCATTCTCAGTCATCTGTTTACAACACTCTTGCTCGTTTGATACCTTAGCTTAGAGACACAACTCCAAAGAAGTCGTATCGACAAAACAACCCCAAATTTGTGTTACCTTGTCTAGAAATCAGTTAGTAAGCCACTAAGATCAACACCACAAACAACCCATTTCCCGAGGATCGACCCGTATTTGCCTGTTTTATATTGTAGACACCGTGCACTTGCGGTTTATAATATTGTAGGTTTTTCAGCCTACCATTATCCTTTTGATAACCATTACGATTGTGAAAAGGATTCGTATGACGTTTATAGGCAAATCTAGATTTATCACAACACTGATTCATTTGCCTACAGGTTGGATAGTTACAACTCAGTAGCGTTAAGGGGATTAGTCTTAACATATGCTCTTGGTTTCACAACTTCTTGTGATGCCCAAACAAGAACATCATGAAGTTTCTCATTCCTTATACGGAAAACGATATCTCCTTTCCAGGTGACCTTTATTTCCGCAATAGTGGCAAACATAAGGAATGTTCTTACCTCGATCCGTGTTTGCTGACTTTGGAGGTTGATATACTTTGCTCTTTTGAACCTTAACTGCCGGTGAAGGTATTTCACTTTTGCCATCAGTGGAAGCCTTTTGTTGAGAAGAATCACTAGCCTTGAAAATTTTTACATCTTTGCTAATACTTGGAGCATCTATTCCCTTATAGCCCAATCCTCGTGTATCACGATGATTTTTACTTGCTCCTAGCATAGTGGTTAATTTGCTTGAACTGGTATTGAATTTTTTCAAGTCATCTTCCAACATCTTGATTTTATCAAGAGCAGCAGCTAAATCAGCCTCAAGGCGTTTTTCACGAGCGAGAAAAGCATTTTTTCTGTCATCAAAACTTGCTTGCTGAGAGTTAATCCTTCCTTCAGTTTTTGCAAGTTTCACTTCTAACAAGAAGTATTTTTGATATACACGATCACATTCAAGTGACTTTCTACTCAGGTTTTCCTCGGTATCTTTGAGGACCGATTCACAAGAGCGATTCCGACCATAAAGACCTCCGTAAATCCTTTTCAATTTCTTATTTTCTCGACAGAGAGGAGTCAGAAGAGGTGTAACATGAGAATTTGTAATCTTCTTCATTTTCCACGAATCCAAAAACTTAACGTACTCTGAGACTTCCTCATCGACATCTCTATCAATATCTGAATCACCTTCATCAGAAAGTTCATCCAACTGTTCTTCTAGGAGTGTTTCCCAATCAAACAGTTTTTACATCAAGAGAATGTTTAGATATTGACTTAGATGGGACAGTTCTCTCAGGTGAATCCAAGCTTTCAGAATCATCTGGTAATTTCTGAACTGGTGCGTTATTAGAGATAGACTCGTCCATATTCAGATCGCTACAAACACATACTTATAAGGTCTTTAAACGTGTTTGCCTGCTCTGATACCAATTGAAAAAGCGGGGGTACAACAACCACACCCAATATTTCGCTTAGCAATCTGTATGGACAAACTCCAATATACTTTCTAGAGAATCAACTAGACAGTCAGACTCAATCTAAACAAAAAGTATATCAAAGAGTTTAAATCTCAATCTCTCAATTTGATATATACTCAAGCAAATAGAAATCTGCGAGTCTTTATCAAATACTAGAGAGATAACTTGGATGGTACACCAATATCCAAGTCTCAATCAATTTAAATTAACAACCAAAAGGTCGGATATTCTAATTGATTGAACAACGCACAACCTGTGATATTTCAATTATATAAACAAATATAATGCGGAAATAGAAATAACACAGACACCTGAATTTTGTTAACGAGGAAACCCAAATGCAGAAAAACCCCGGGACCTAGTCCAGATTGAACACACACTGTATTAATCCGCTACAGACACTAGATTACTTCAAATTAACTTCGGTCTGGACTGTAGTTGAACCCCAACCAATCTCACACTGATCCAAGGTACAGTTATGCGCCTACGTCTCTGATCCCAGAAGCAGGATGCTACGTACTTGATCCCCTTAGCTGATCTCACCCACAACTAAGAGTTGCTACGACCCAAAGTCGAAGACTTTAATAAACAAATTTGTATCACAAAGAAAAGTCTACAATAATAGATAAATCCGTCTCCACAAATATACCTACGAGTTTTGTTCTGTCTTTTGTTAAATCAAGGCGAACAGGAACCAATCGATAACCCGAACTTATATTCCCAAAGAACAGCCTAATAATATCGATCACCTCACAATAATCTTAATCGACGCAGTGAAAAAAGGTATTGCGGAATCACAAACGATGAGACGAAGATGTTTGTGACTTCTTTTTATCTTGCCTATCGGAGATAAAAATCTCAAGCTAATTATTACAATTGTACTCATACGATAGAAACAACAAGATCAGATCACACAACTACGAGAAAGTAGTATCGGTCTGGCTTCACAATCCCAATGAAGTCTTTAAGTCGTTAACCTGGTTTAAAGAAGAAAACCCAAGGTTAAAGGAGAATCGACTCTAGCTTATACAACTAGTATCACACGTAAGGTGTGGGGATTAGGTTTCCCAGTTGCTAGAGTTCTCCCTTATATAATCTTTCAAATCAGGGTTTGCAATCAATGTTAGCTTGGTAACAAAGCATTCAATATTCACCGTTAGATGAAAACTGATTAGATTCAAGCCGATATTTCTCAACCGTTAGATCGAAAACTTAGCTTGTTATACACACATGAAATGCACGTTTCTAGGCTTGTGTAACCATACACAACCATGTACATTTGTTGGTTCAAAAATAGTTAACTAAAGGTTATCCATTTGAGCAATTTCATATCAACCATATTCTTCTTCACCATAACTAGTCCAAATGACTCAAATGAACTAGTTAGAGAGTTGTTAAATTGCTTAGATCTTTATGTAACTACACAAGACACAATCGAAGCAAAAACGATTTGATTCACTCGAATCGGTTCATGAACTTTATAGCCACGGTTTGCGAAAGCATTCCTTAGTTTATTTAAACATGAGTTCAAGAACAATCGTTTTTAGATATAACCAACTCAAGTTCGCGACTTAAGTTCACGGAAGGAGTTCACAAACTCCAGCAGAAATTCTCGGTCAAGAACTTCCGCCAGTTCGCGGACTTGGCTCACGCCACTACCGGTTCTCTTGATCAACAAAGTTCGCAAACTTTGGTTCAAGGAATAGGACTTATACATATATATGTGTTTCCACAACAATGCTTATATCCTACCAATGGTTATGTAATCTAAACTCTCATTTCAATCATTGAAACATTCTCGGAGGACGTTATATAGTTGTTATTCACGGACCATTTTTCGTCATAGCAATTTTCAAAGTGATTGAAACATAACATGACTTTCGTCACTAGGTAAGGATGAATTTGGCCTAAAACGAAAGCTTACCAACACATATTTCGAGAAATAGATAGGCGAGACAAACTCGGCTCGAAATACCAAATGTGTATAATCTTAGTCTATATAGCAAAACGACTTTTGTCTCAAGATAGGAGATAAATAGACTTTTGAGTGACAGATAAGTTCAAGTCTCCACATACCTTTTAGTCGATGAAGTTCCACCGGTTCCTTGAGTAGTCCTTCGTCTTGTATGATTATTTCCATGGAGTTCTTGAGCTCAACTACACTTTTTATCCTAGTCCGAGACCATAGCTATAATAGACTAGAAATCAAGACTTACGTTTTGACCACTAACATTGACAAACATGCTTGAGATAGCAACGCATGCGAGTTCGACCGAGCAATGCTCTAACAAGATTTCCTAACCAAACATATTACGGATGCTTTTCCTAACCATTTTCGGGGTAACGGCCGGGAGTTTATAACCAAAAAAATGTGCAAGTTTATTTGACAACAATTATATGCATTTACGGCTAGGTTATGTGAAGCATCGACCTAGCCGAAAGTGCATAAAAATTCAATAATGTTGATTTTTTCCTCATTGCTCTTAGATTAGACAAATGGAAAGACTAACATTCATTCATACATGCAAAGTTATAAAAATTCACCCATCCAAATCCATAACCAAACAATGAAAATAATAAATAGAAAAAGTCTTATATAATTCATGAAGTTAAATACTAAAAAGCGAGTAAATAGTCATTCACTTGATTGCTCCTTCAAATCCGAGCGCAAAAACGAGTCCAAATCGTCGTTATGTTTCTCCTGTTCCACAACTTGTTTTACAACTCTACCTTTTTTTACCTCTTCCACTGCCACCTTAAATTAGAGTCTTTTTACCTCCACCACGTCCACCTCGAGCACTTGTTCCAGCACGGCCACCTTTTCACCTCGACCACGGCCACTTTTTTCACTTTTTTTACCTCCACCTCGACCGCCTAGACCACCTTTTCCTTGTTTTGATTGAACTTGCTCACCGGAGGGAGTATCCGAGTCGTCGCTAGAAGAATGAGACCTATCCCTCTTACCTCTCCTTGATCGGTCCTCTTCATAAGCATATAAACCTCCTTTCTCAGGGATTATTATACCTTTAACTCGATTCCGGAGTAATCTTTGTTCATGGACCGTTAACTTCTCACTCGAATTAATCATACGGGTCATGTCCTTGACCGCCCAATTAACTCGTTCAACCTATTTTTTCATATCAAATACACATACTGTAATTATTCATAGATAATTTTAAAAAAAAACATATACAAGCATAATTAGTAGTATATGTACCACCATCTTCTCCCAATCATCTTCTTCATTCATCAGTGTCCTTGATTTTGAACTCGCCTTCTTGAAGTGTCTCTTCGCTTCCGTATCCAAATTTTCCACATAAGGATGAGCCCACTCTTGATATCATTCCATGTAATTCGCATCCTCTTTGGAAGTCCCATGAGAAACTTCAAGCGCTCTTCTACTCATTTGGTTTACTTCTTCGGAACAAGCATTCCAATGCTCGATCAACGGTGCTGGTTCATAGGTCAATCTGACATCTTTGTCCTTAAATTGGGAGTTGGCTACGCTCAGTTTAAAAAGAGAAACTCCAGGTCCAATTTTCTGGACAATACCAATTTGGCGGAGCGTTCTACGAGGATCTAAAATGACGAACCCAGTTGAATGAAACAAAGGTCCCACATAGGTCGCCACATCAAAAAATACTCTATCACCAACTTCATCTTCTCCATCCTCATCAAGTTTCAAATATGGATCAAAAACCACATCACAAATTGTCAAAGCATCCAACTTTTTCCTCATTTCGACCATTTCCGTCTCTCTTTAGACTTGTGTCGGGTCCCTCCAAAAGGGTATCTTCCTCTTGTAGGTTTCTCTAGGGCCCATTTTGTATCCCGAGAAGGCCTCAAGCATTTAAAATGGTCGTAAGCCCATGACTACGGGATTTTTTTTTATTAATATGATATTACACACAAACCAATATATAAAAGTATAATAAATAAATATTTGTCAAATTAAAAAAGAAAACGATACCTAGATAAGAGCAACACATCCCGTAATTTGTGTTTCGTTCTACCTAGAAGCTTTGAAAAGATTGCCCATCACACTAGTAAGGAGTGCGGTGCCCCACGAGTACCTAGGTACCTCGTTTGTTTCCTGGATTGAGACCGAGAGTCTTCAACCACTGCAAATAGCAAGCATTTACCTTATTTCCGGAGAAATCGGTAAAAAGATGGTCATAAGAGCGTGCAACAAGTAAGATATAGATGTATGTCTAGCTTTTTCTACGTCCATCACCACCTCTCCACTAGTATTCTTGCGGTCGAGTCCTTAAACTTCTCCCTTAGACGAACCATATTAATCTTCCTTGCCATATTAATCTGTTTCACGACGTTCACCCTAGAACAAATTCCCTTTTAGCTCTAGGCGCGGCTTCATACCTTATCTCAAAATTTTCATCCGATTCATCTTAGCCCCACCCAAGATAATCTTTCGCCAAGACACAAAGCGATCAAAAGGAATATAATTGTTGAAACTCTCAAACACAACCTTTCCTTCCAAACCAAGACCGGTGATTTGCTTTGCATCATCCGGAGTGATAGTCATCTCGCCGAATGGGAGTAGAAAAGTCATGGTTTCGGCCGAATCTTTCTCTAAAACCACAAACCTGTCGAATATCATAGTTCTTCTCCCAAAGCCTCGATTCCGGATCATAACCCTCAAGCTTTTACCAAAGCTACCACATCTGGATGCTCTTTCTCCAACGGCCAAAACCTTCCTTGTTGGTGCTTTAGTTTAGGGACCGCTTTATCAGGAAACTACAAAGAATATAAAGTTGTTATAATTAAATATCCATAATAAAATGAAAATAACATATATTAAGTGTTGGAGCACTACTCGGTCGAACTCGCATGCGTTGCTATCTCAAGCATGTTTGTCAATGTTAGTGATCCAAACTATAAGTCTTGATTTCTAGCCTATTTATAGATGTATCGGACTAGGACATAGATTGTGTAGTTGAGCTTAGTTTTCACGGCGTTCATCATTTGAAGACGAAGAACTACTAAGGGGAGCTTGTGGAACTTCATCGACAAAAGGTATGTGGAGACTTGAACTCATATATCACTTGGAAAGTCTATTTTTACTCTATCTCCTATATTGAGACATAAGTCGTATTACGATATAGTTTTCTATATACACATTTGAGATTTCGAGTTGAGTTTATCTCGCTTACATATCTCGAAATATGTGTTGGCAAGCTTTCGCTTCCACCAAGTTCATCTTATATCATGTGAAAATTTCCGAGTAACATCTTACATGGTTTGTGTGATACAATCATTTGGTGTAGACTTGGAATGTTTCGATAATGATTATTTCAATATCTTGAAAATTGCTTTGATGCTAATAGTGTGTGAAAACGGCTATTGTCATCCTCTAAGAATGTTTCAATGAATGAAATAAAGAGCTTAGAATCATGTAACCATCTTTGGATATAAGCATATAGTGTTTTCTCACATTTGTGTATAAGTCCGTATATTTCATTTGTGTGTAACAAGCTAAGTTCGATCTGATGGTTGAAAGATATTAGCTTGGTTGAATCAGGTTTTTCATCTACCATGAATATTGAATGCTTTGTTACCAAGGTAACTTGGATTGCAAACCCTGATTTGAAAACTATATAATGGAGAACTCTAGCAACTGGGAAACCTAATCCCCATACCTCCTGTGTGTTACTAGTTGCATAACTAGAGTCGATTCTCCTTTAACCTTAGGTTTCTATCGAGACCCCCGTAGGTTAACGACTTCAAAGACTTTATTGGGATTGTGAAGCCATACCCAACTATTTTCTTTGTAGTTGCGTGTTCAGATCTTGCCCGATTCTATCGTATTGAGTACAATTGAAATAATTGACTCGAGATTAATTTCTCCGATAGGCAAGATAAAAGTAATCACAAAAATCTTCGTCTCATCGTTTGTGATTCCACAATATCTAGGTTCGCCATCATACGATTTAGATTATTGTGAGGTGATTGATAATACTATGATGTTCTTCGGGAATATAAGTCCGGTTTATCAATTGGTTCTGTTCACCTTGATTTATCAAAATACGGAACAAAAACTCTTGGGTATTTCTTTGGGAGACATATTTATTTAATCATATAGACTTTTCTGTGTGAGACAGATTTGTTTATCAAGTCTTCGACTTTGGGTCGTAGCAACTCTTAGTTGTGGGTGAGATCAGCTAATGGAATCAAGTGCGTAGTATCCTGCTGGGATCAGAGACGTAAGGAACGCAACTGTACCTTGAATCAGTGTGAGATTGATTAGGTTTCAACTACACCAGTCCGAAATTAATTGGTAGTAGGCTAGAGTCTGTAACGGCTTAATATAGTGTGGTGTTCAATATGGACTAGGTCCCGGGGTTTTTCTGCATTTGCGGTTTCCTCGTTAACAAAATTCTGGTGTCTTTGTTATTTCTTTTCCGCATTATATTTTGTTATATAATTGAAATATCACAGGTTGTGCGTTAAGATCAATCAATTAGAATATCCAACCTTCGGTTGTTGATTTACATTGATTGACACTTGAACATTGGTCTTTGGTACCATTCAAGTTGTTTCACATAATAATCAAAGCTCACGGATTTCTATCTGTTTGATTTGCTGATTATATTGTGAAACAGAGATATTAAAACTCTTTGATATACTTTACTCTAGATTGAGTCTGATTGTCTAGTTGATTCTCTAGAAAGTGTATTGGAGTAAGTCCTCTCAAATTTCCAAACGAATTGTTGGGTGTGGTTGTTAGACCCCCGCATTTTAATTGGTATCAGAGCAGGCAAACACATTAAAGACCTTATAAGTCTATGTTTGTAGCAATCTGTGTTCTGAGGACCTAAGAAGTATCTCACAAGATAACGCATATTGATATGTCTTCCACGGATTCTGATTACAACAAAAAACTTGGGTTTGCCTCAAAGGATAGCTCCTTAGTAGATTCTTCCGGATCCCGAGTGAAAAACAAGTTTTGTGAGCTCATGTCAGAATCTGAAATGGAACTCGCCAGATCATTAAAAAATTGTGTTGACCTTCATGCTTCTAAAATTAAGATTCTTGAAGAAA
The DNA here is from genome assembly GCA_023531295.1 of Papaver armeniacum. NCBI lineage: Eukaryota > Viridiplantae > Streptophyta > Magnoliopsida > Ranunculales > Papaveraceae > Papaver > Papaver armeniacum. The sequence continues at coordinate 8,957 of JAJJWW010010180.1, read as the reverse complement.
AGAATGATCAGCTTATGGATGAATTTGAGAAATCTCTTGAAAGGGAATGTGAACTCTACATCTTCATTGAATCAATCTCTAAGAACATCGAACATTTGGTTCAAGAAACTACTCTACAGCGTGAAAAGATTAGTACTCTTGAAGATACTGTTAGAGAAGACACAATTAGAGAAAAACGTTTAATCAAGGCTCATTCATCAGAAATAAACAGCTATCGTGTTGAAAAAGCGAAACTTGTTGCATCTCTTCAACTTGCCCGAGAATTGTAACATCTTGAAAAAGGAAAACATTGTCTTGATGATTAAGTCATCTTCTACACCTTCTCCTGATACTCACAAGGTTTTACCTAGCGTAAAGAAAAATTCCTCCAACGAATTACCTACGGTGAATCACTTGCAAAATTTGTATGTGAAGGCGAAGTGTTGGGTCAAGGAAATCATGTCTCAATTCCATGATGTTGTTCCTTCTATGGGAAAAAGAATCACTATGCTCTTCATTGCTTTGCTAAGAGGAAACAAATTGCCGATCTTCATAATTTGCTTCTTTATACCATCAATGGAGTAAATCATCCGACGACATCTACAGTGAATCTCTGCCCGCAGAAAACCAGAAATCTTATAAAAATGATCTCTTCTAGAAATCATCACAAAGTTACAAGTTCATCCTAATGGTATAAATTCTTGTGCCACTAATGAAGACTTTCCCGTGTTTATAAGAACAAGTTTGGTAAGTCTAGATCAAGAAAATGGAAATCCTCCAAATTCCTTATTCTGAAACGATTTCTAGAGGTCCTAGACTCAGTCCTCATAAAAATCCTCCGGATGGACTTTTGCAAGGGTTTATGAAAATTCCTCCGGAATACGTTATAATCGATGAAAAGAAGGAAATATACAAGTAAAACGGTCAAACAACTTGTACAACCCTTCTCCCATGTTTGGTAGTGAGATCACCTCTCACTCCTTTACCTAACTCTAGGTAACCTCATCCTTGAATATATCTTGACAGGTACAAGGATGATGACTATGGGAGTCTCAAGATTTGTTGTACATTTTTGTGTGATGTTTCCTTTGTCAATCAACTGAAAGTTATGCAAGCCTCGCTTCATGACTCATGCTCTAATTGAGCAATATTGACAAAAATTGTGTTCTCTTACTATTTTTTTTGTTGTTTAAATCCATTCGTCCGTGTCCTACTCCTTTGAGTTCATAGGGTTTCCTTAATGAGAAGTGTCTTATCTTAATATGTATACATCTTATATTGTATTAATCCTTCCCTAACAAAAACAAATTATATGGAGAACTCTGCAAAATCTCAAAAGATTGTGCATCTTGATATGGAGGAAGACACTCAAGGATGTGATTCAATTCAAGAGCTGGTTCTAAAGAAGATGCTTGCAAGGAAGGAACATAACTCCTGGATTGATGATTCCGTCAAGGATTTAAATTGTTTTCAGAACGATTCTAAGGTCGAGTTTGCAAACCTCCAACTGCAAATAAACCAACTCTTAGATGGTCAGGCCATAATCCTTGCAAATCAAAATATTCTGATACGGAATCAGAAGAAACTCATCATGGACTGTGTCAAGGCTAGACATCCTTCTCGGGTTGTTGATCGTTAAGTTTGTGTTCTAACTCACGAACATGGAGTGTCAACGGTCAAGAGAATAAAGGAAATCAGTGATGGATTCATTGAAAGGTATGAGGTTCTCAAAGAACTCTGATTTATTTGTCTAGTAAATCTTCTTATGAGAATTTTTCTTGTGTTTTTTAGAAGAATAACTAGGGTTTGGAATAGCCATTATTGTGAGTACACATAGCTATGTCCAACATTTTTCATCTTCATGTTTTAGATTTATTTAACTTCTAAGTTTTTTTGAAGTTGATTTTTGCAATTTTAATCTTTATGATTTTGAATATTGCAAATTGTTATGGGATATGTTGTTTACGTCCGTGAACTTGTGATCTGTCCCATACTTGTTCAAAAGTTATCTCTATTATGTTGGTATGAAAGTATTGATAAAAGATAGAATGAACTTTTGACTTACAAAAGTTAAAGCCTTTTATGTCATTACTTGATAGAAGAAAGGATAAAACTTTTGTTTACAAGGATTATGTTTATTGTATCTCATTGTGCAAATAGTGATGGAAAATAGAATGAATACTTGTGTATTCCGTTTGCATTGGTCGATCTCCGATCCACATTTTTTGTGCATATACTTGTGTTGCTCCGTAAGTTCTCTTATGTCGAGCATGGCCAATTTAATTGATTACTTTTTGTGGTTAATTTAGTTGTGCATTCTAATTGAACTAACCATGGGTTCTCTTGTGGTTATTTCAATTGATTTTTTTTTTTGATACAAATTCATGTTTTTCATATGATTTTGTTATATCCAAAGAAATCCTTCTTTTCTTGTAAAAGCAAGGTCGCCTTTGTTGTTCCTTCAGAATGACATATTATGGGGGAGAGTTCTATTTGAACTTGTGCTTAATTGCCAAATCTTTGTGAGGAGTGCGGCTGTGGAATATTATAGGGGTTATCTTGTATCTTTATAAACTCCTTGATGAATGCATTTAGCTTCGGCTTTATGATGGCATCTAAATAAGTTGGTATGGTATTCTCTTTTGGTCATGAAGTATCTCTATGAAAATTTCATGAGGATCCCACTAGTTTTCGTACCTTTGCCAATTTATATTGACAAAAAGGGGGAGAATTAATGTGTAGTTTCATACTACAAATACATATGGTTCACGGATCATTATGTAAGGGGGAGTGGTTTTCATGTTGCGATGAAGTATTGACTAATGGGGAGTGATACATATCACCATAGTATTGTTGTGAAAGTTGTGATACAATTGGACTTTGATGCTGTGTAATAATACTATGACACTGTATAACAATGATTGAGAGCATTTGTTTTCTCATTGTTATTGCTACGGATCTTCAACAACTATGATGCTGAGTTGAACACGTTTAGAATCATGGAGTACTTGGAAGTGACAAAGTTTTCGAGTCGTGTTGAAAATGCCAAGGAGATCAAGCATTTGGATGAGAAGCTACAATTTTTATTTATTTTGTAATCCATATGTATTGATAGTTTTGTCACTAAAATTGACAAAGGGGGAGATCGTTAGAGCACTACTCGGTCGAACTAGCATGCGTTGCTATCTCAAGCATGTTTGTCAATGTTAGTGATCCAAACTATAATTCTTGATTTCTAGCCTATTTATAGATGTCTCGAACTAGGACATAGATTGTGTAGTTGAGCTTAGTTTTCACGGCGTTCATCATTTGAAGACGAAGAACTACTAAGGGGAGCTTGTGGAACTTCATCGACAAAAGGTATGTGGAGACTTGAACTCATATATCACTTGGAAAGTCTATTTTTACTCTATCTCCTATATTGAGACATAAGTCGTATTACGATATAGTTTTCTATATACACATTTGAGATTTCGAGCTGAGTTTATCTCGCTTACATATCTCGAAATATGTGTTGGCAAGCTTTCGCTTCCACCAAGTTCATCTTATATCATGTGAAAATTTCCGAGTAACATCTTACATGGTTTGTGTGATACAATCATTTGGTGTAGACTTGGAATATTTCGATAATGATTATTTCAATATCTTGAAAATTGCTTTGATGCTAATAGTGTGTGAAAACGGCTATTGTCATCCTCTAAGAATGTTTCAATGAATGAAATAAAGAGCTTAGAATCATGTAACCATCTTTGGATATAATCATATAGTGTGTTCGCACATTTGTGTATAAGTCCAAAACCGGAACCAAATGTATACATACTTGTGTGTGTACCAAATGGTTGATGGAGACTGGCTAAGTATGCGTACATGTACACATACTGGCGGAAGTTCACGCCCGTGAATTTCTGCTGAGTTTGGAAATCAAAAACCAACTCAACCAGTTACCAAAGTATGCATACCCGCGGAAAGTTCACGTCCGTGAATTTCTGCTGAGTTTGAAAACTAAAACAAACTCAAATCTGGTTACTTATGTACGCATACTAGTACGCATACTTAAGTTGTTACTTTCTAAAATCGGTCATGTACATGAACCTAAACATTTACAAAATAAGGATGAAATCTTTGCAAACCGTGGCTATAATGTTCATTTATTGATTCGAGTGAATCAAACCAATTTTGCTTCAATTGTGTTCTTGTATACTTCTATGAGAATATAGCAATTGAACGGTTCTTCAACTAGTTTCATTTGAGTCATTTCAACTAGTTATGGTTAAGATGAATAATGGTGATATGAGAGTGATCATATGGCTAACCTCGGTTAACTATTTGTGAACCAATATGGTGTACACGTTTAGTTACGGTTACATAAACCTAAATGAGGGTACATTTCATTTGTGTGTAACAAGCTAAGTTCGATCTGACGGTTGAAAGATATTAGCTTGGTTGAATCAGGTTTTTCATCTAACGGTGAATATTGAATGCTTTGTTACCAAGGTAACTTGGATTACAAAACCTGATTTTGAAAACTATATAAAGGAGAACTCTAGCAACTGGGAAACCTAATCCCCACACCTCTTGTGTGTTACTAGTTGCATAACTAGAGTCGATTCTCCTTTAACCTTAGGTTTCTATCGAGACCCTGTAGGTTAACGACTTCAAAGACTTCATTGGGATTGTGAAGCCAGATCTAACTATTTTCTTTGTAGTTGCGTGTTCTGATCTTGCCCGATTCTATCGTATTGAGTACAATTAAAATAATTGACTCGAGATTAATTTCTCCGATAGGCAAGATAAATGTAATCACAAACATCTTCGTCTCATCGTTTGTGATTCCACAATATCTAGGTTCGCCATCATACGATTTAGATTATTGTGAGGTGATTGATAATACTAGGATGTTCTTCGGGAATATAAGTCTGGTTTATAAATTGGTTCCCCGTTCACCTTGATTTATCAAAAGACGGAACAAAAACTCTTGGGTATTTCTCAGATTTATTCATCCTAGAGACTTTTCTGTGTGAGACAGATTTGTTTATCAAGTCTTCGACTTTGGGTCATAACAACTCTTAGTTGTGGGTGAGATCAGCTAAGGGAATCAAGTGCGTAGTGTCCTGCTGGGATCAGATATGTAAGGAATGCAACTGTACCTTGAATCAGTGTGAGATTGATTAGGGTTCAACTACAGTCCAGTCCGAAGTTAATTGGTAGTAGGCTAGAGTCTGTAGCGGCTTAATACAGTGTGGTGTTCAATCTGGACTAGGTCCTGGGGTTTTTCTGTATTTGCGGTTTCCTCGTTAACAAAATTCTGGTGTCTGTGTTATTTCTTTTCCGCATTATATTTTGTTATATAATTGAAATATCACAGGTTGTGCGTTAATATCAATCAATTAGAATATCCAACCTTTGGTTGTTGATTTACATTGATTGACACTTGAACATTGGTCTTTGGTACCGTTCAAGTTGTTTCACATAATAATCAGCTCACGGATTTCTATCTCATTTTGATTTGTTGATTACATTGTGAAACAGAGATATTAAAACTCTTTGATATACTTTAGTCTAGATTGAGTCTGACTCTCTAGTTGATTCTCTAGAACGTGTATTAGAGTAAGTCCTCTCAGATTTCCAAACGAATTGTTGGGTGTGGTTGTTAGACCCCCGCATTTTTATTAAGTTTGATTTATTACCTTTGTGGCACAGACCCTAGCAGCCCATGATGACTGGTAACCAAACATGACGGATCTATCTTTTGGCTCACCCCAAGGTCTTCCATTCTTCTTGGGAGGTAAAAACACCATAGCATCAATGATTTTTCTTGTCGTTTCTTTTGGTGCATACTTCTTTTTTTTCCCCTTCTCCTCCTCAACTACATATTTACCTTTATCAATAGCAAAAGACCACTTGTTTCGGGCAAGTTTTCTTCTTCTTCTTCTTCTTCATCATTTGGTCATTTCTTTTAGAAGTGCCAACTCCAACTTCAGTTCCTCCAGTAACAGCAATTCCACCTTCACTTCCTCCACCAACTACAACTTCACTTCCTCCACCAACTACAACTTCACTTCCTCCACCAGTCATTACTCCACTTGCATTCCTTGAGTTTGCATCCAATGGTTTTGTGTGACGAGGTTGCGGAGTCGGGTCACTACAAGGTTTTACTCCTTGTGATCTTTTCTTCCTCTTTTATTTTTCTCCGTTCAAAGACAAACAAGACCAAAAACCAAAAGCAAGTAAGTAAAAACGGTTGGGAAATCTAGACATAATCAAGCCGTGACACTGAAAACGGCTAGGAAAAATTAACAGTGCAAGACGCATAAACAATTATAGATGGGATATTTAGTAATCGACCTAGACGTAAAACGAATAACGGCTCGGAAACTTAAATTGCACAAGTGGTTACTCAAATTACGGATAGGAAAACCTATACGTGAAAGATACAGATGGTTTAAATTTCAGCACAGTAACAGAAACGGCTAGGAAAATCCTAGCCGTTACACAACTAAACGGCTTGGAAATAAAACTAACGGTTCGGAAACAATATTACGGATGGGAAAAACCTATACGTAAACACTACCGCTGAAAAAAAAAAAGGTTTCGAACATCTGAAGAATATAAGGCTAGGAATAACCTAGCCGTAAACAACTTGTTGCGGATAGGATTCTGAATCTCGTACGCATCGACTATTTTACGGCTGGGAGTTCTTATAGATCCCAACCATAAGACATATTTACGGCTTGGTATTCTTAGAGTTCCCAACCGTGAGACTCATTTACGGTTAGGAAAACAAGAACTCCCAGCCGTAAGCAGTTTCAGAAACTGTTTTTCAGACCTGAATTTTTCGAAACCAACTGAATAATCAATAAAACACTTAAAAAAGAGTGGGTTTTTCATTTCATACCTTATTCAAGTCATAACAGAGTCTCGTGGCTGGTTCATCTCCTTCATTCACTTCTTCTTGATCTTCAGTTTCATCTTCAGTTGATGAAGTTAATTTCTCTGCTTCAGGAGGAGGTGGATTCGACGAAGATTGACCTAGATTTTCTTTTGGCTTCATGGTTTTATACAATGAATTTAATCGACGGCGATTTTTTTTTGAATCAACGATTAACCGTTTCAAACGAAGAAGGAAGAAGAAGAAGAAGAAGAAGAAGAAGAAGAAGAAGAAGAAGAAGAAGAAGAAGAAGAAGAAGAAGAAAAAAAGAAAGATGGGAGAATATGAGAAGAAGAAGAAGAAGAAGATGAAGAAATGAAGAATGGCCGACCGTTTTTTTCTTTTAATAATTTTTCAGTTAGGGATAATTTGCGTTACCTCCTCCGCCAAGATCATAATTACGTTACCTCCCTACATAAATTAAATTAGTGAAACCTCCCTCGTTATATTTTCTCCGTCAAAGTCGGTTATCCTGGCCAAGACTTTTGTACACGGGGGATCGCTTTTTACACGTGGACTTTGACTTTCCCATGTGTAAAAACTGGTAAGGGAGGTAACGCTAATTATGATCTTGGCCATGGGAGGTATTCTGGGAAAGTCAAAGTCCACGTGTAAAAACTGGTCCACGTGTACAAAACTGCTGACTGGGATAACCAGCTTTGGACGGAAAATGTAACGAGGGGAGGTTTCACTAATTTAATTTATGTAGGGGAGGTAACGCTAATTATGATCTTGGCCGGGGGAGGTAAAGCAAATTAACCCTTTCAGTTATTTTATTTATTAAATTAATTAGTTAATGGAAGGGTAGAAGGGTAATAAGTTAAAATGATTTAGGGTACTTTTGAACTTTACATAAATTTGATTCCTCATATCATGTTTTGGTTGTAATTAGTATTTTAAGCCCCAAAATTACAGCCCCTACATCCCCAATAATAGGATTCAAAACATATCCACTTTTTCAAAATTTTACCAATAAACTCAAAATTGAAAAATTGACTGTCCGTCGATTATTACTAAAACTGTTTTTTTTTTTTTATGGTTTGGAACGGTGGTCTGCATCCTTGGCTATATAAATTCAAATCAAAATTTTCTTGCTCGACACATTAAGAAGTAGACGCATCAGAACATCTGGGCATGGCTATACGCCTATCAGTACCACGGCCGTACTACTAAAGAAGCGTGTACATAAATATATTTAAATCTTATAATAAGAAACCATTAAATAAAAACATAAAAATTAAATTTATTGCTTCAAAAAATAATTTTTTTTTTTTAAATAATAACATAAAAATTAACACTCAAAAATTAATGAGAGATATTAATCAAAGTTCAAAATTGGAAAAACTGCGTACCTCCACGATCAAGGAGAAGGAAAATGGGACCGGAAGAAGAGTGAGATTTGAAAGAATTTACACCGTCAAAAGAGTTACAACCAGTTGCTGATGATTTATCAGATGGGTAAACGATAGTGGCTATCATTGTACCTCCAAATCAGTAATACCAAAATTACCAATAGCACTATCATGTTTAGAGCGTAAACTATCAGGTGATAAAACTAATATTCCACTTTTCTCTAATACAAATCTCCCATTAACACTAACTAATAATATCAATGAAACCCATACCATCAATGTAGACCGTAATATCGCAACACCAATACCCTTGCGAAATCCATGAACGACACACGCTAAAATATCGCAGATTGGTAATAAAATGACGCAACGGATGACGACACCTGAACACGAGAAGATGTGAAGACCTAGAGAGATTTAGGAGTGTTGCGAGATTTAACATTTGAATACTTTAGAGTCTCGCAAGTCGTATCCGAAAATAAAGGACAAATTTGTTGTCATCCACTATAATGTCCTATATAAAGAGCCGAATAGGCTTAAGAAAAGGAGAGATCTTTTTTCAGTGTTGAGCAAGTCATTAGAGAGAGAAAGTTAAAGCGGTTGTAGTTGCAGGAAATCCCACACTACACCCCTCACTATAATTTACTCAACTAATCCATTTGAAGATGAATAACTATAGATTTTATTGATTATTTTCT
>JAJJWW010010179.1:0-71499 GCA_023531295.1 Papaver armeniacum | reverse complement strand
TTATTCATTATGGATTCGATTAACAATAATTTTAAATTCACTTAGGCTCTCATTCTTGTGTGCTAAAAATGCCAACCAAGTGACCGGTGTAATCATCGACCATTACCAAAGCATATTTCTTCCCTCCAACAAGAGGGTTGTTGAATGAAGCCTTGCGGTAATTTCTCGTGATGATTTATGTAGAACTCTTATTTGTTTACCTTTCTGCCAAGCTCCACAAACACCATCGATCTTAGCATTGATTTTGGGGAACACCTTTGACAAGTTCTTTGTTAATGATCTTGCCAATAAGGCAATAATTGATATGACCAAAACGCTCATGCCAAAGATGCGTAGATTCCACCTTAGTCAAATTACAACAAAGATTAAACTGGAGTATCCAAAAGATAACATTTCTTTTTTCCATGTATTCCCCAATAAATTACATTTCTAGACTTATATTCAATATCACATCCTTGATCATCAAGATAACTTTTTATGGCCTTTGTCACAAATTTGACTAACATAATGAAGATTTGCAGTCATACCTTTGATGTAAACTACATCATGGATTTTTGGCACGCCAAAAAGTTTAATCGTTCCCTTTTTGATAATGTAGCAACAACTCCCGTATCCAAGATGTTACAAAAGTTCTTCATTAAAGTCACTCGTATTCACGAACCACAAAAGGTCACTTCTCGTATGTCAGCTACACCTACTGTCAAGAAACCATTGAAAGGGTGATGTTGACTTTAAAGAAAAAGTTTTCATACTAACATTCTTGTTCTTAAAGGAATATCTTGCTAGATTTGTAAGACTTGTAAGGTTCGAAAAAAGTTTTATAGCTTTCTTATTAAGAATACTTGCAACCTTTAATTTCTTCTGAAAAGCTTACATTGTATTGATAATGATTGGAAGAACCACAAAATATACAAGAGCTAACAATATTTGAAGTAACATCACTAGACTCTTTCGAACAAACCCGAAGTCGCATCGATCTTAACAAAGCCTAAGCCTAATTTATCTCCGTGATCAGTTTATAATTTATTATATAAGAATTAAGAGAGTTACTCGGATCCTGGCTAATATTGTAATTATCTCTTTATTAATTTGAATGTGATCATCCAAGTTTAACTGGAGAGTTTTTTCCCTTTCAAATCCTTCTCGAAGATCGAGTTTCTTTGATATAAAATTCACAATGATGTCCATCGATTTTCCTTATCAATCGTTATTTTTTTTGACAAAGGTTTTTGATCATATTTTTTCGATCATTACCAAAATCAGCATTGATGGTTTTTAATACACTCGGGATCCGGTATAGTCCGAACTCGGGTGTTGTTTATCGAGATTTTGTCTTTGTCCATATAGTCATATTTCTTAAAAACACGGACTTATTAGGTCTTACGCGTGTTTGCTCAACTCCGACACCAATTGAAAATGCGTGTGTTGATGGTGGATTTTCATTTAAGGATAAAATTGTAAAAGCCAAAAATTATGCGCTAACTTCTTTGCAAAAGATGAAGCCATTAATACGTGATGAATACTTCTTCACTTTACTAATTCACCTAGAATGGAGCATGTGGAAACAATACCAACATTCTCGTGAATTAAATACACGAAATTCATCCGGTTGGAGCATGTGGCAACAATCCCATATACCCCGTGAATTTACAAAGATTATTAATTAATGCATGACCACTCTTTGTATTTCCCAGTACTCATTATCTGGTGCGACATGACGACTAAGTGTTGTTCTCAGCAGAGCAACAAGAACCTCCAAGTACTAATAATGAAGCATGTACAACACCGAAATACCCGTTATACAGCCCGCCGAGAACTCTCTGCAAGTTATACTAGCCCGATCGAGCATATTTAAATCAGACCTTTATCCATATCGCCTCGGAAAAGATCACGACCATCCAACTTCACCAACATGATCGATGGCTTAAATTGAATCCATGACCCCAAGCGAGTATTGGAATATTCACTACCGACCCATCATGGGCCCCGCATGGCCGGCCTCTCCAAAAGGGTGGCATAGCTTTCCAAACTGCTCAAGCCAAAGCAAAGATGTACCGAACATGTCGCAAAACAAATGCCCCACCATCCATCTTTGCAATCATAAATGAGGTGTAGATATAGATTAAAAGGGCCCGAGCATGTCAACACAAACACCGTGGCCCGCCTACATGACATGACCGATCGGTCGACCGACTATATTTGGTCGTTCCCGCCTGTAAGGCGTCCAAACAAGGCATGACGCTGGGTACGGTGAAACCCTAATTAGGGTTTGAACATCACGAGCATCCATTTTCTCCTCGCACGAATGAAGGGTCCGAGATTAGACTAAGCGGTGTGCTCCAGTGCGTATCAACATGACCACCGTGGGCCCATCTATCTCCATACTGACGGCCAAGGCATATCATGCCCGGTTGCCTCGATTCTCACGCCCAAACTAGGCGTGGTCACACCTCCCAATTGCAAACTAATCTCGACCACCAACTTTGCCGCACAAATTGAGTGGCTTAGATCACGTTCTATGGGATATTAAGGTATGGACGTGTACACCAACTTGCCGCTCGTATACTGGGGACTAATCGGCCAAGACCGACCAAGCTTGGTCGTCTTGAAATGCGCCCGCAGTTGGCATGACGCGCGGCTTTTGTGGCACCAAATCTCTTAAAATTGATCTCGACCACTCAACTTCCCGACAAATTGAGGTCCCCAGTGATCACACTTTCACGAGACAATGAGGTATAGGCGCCTACACCGTCATGCCGTCTACACACATGCACGATCGGCCCGCCAAAAATCGTATCCCAAGCTTGATTCGACTGCCGGTGAAGAGCGATGCTTGCGCACCTCTTCAAAAACCCTAATTCCACTAACTGATGCAGATGAGTGTCTCAAAGATCATCTCGTCCGTCTAACTTCACCCCACTTGGTTATACAGCCTGGTCGAGTTAATTGGTCGTGAGGCGTCATGGTGATCACCACCTTGCTACTCTACCACACCATGTGGTTTAGGGAGGACTTGCTTGCGCAACCTCCAAACCATCACATGAAGTAGGCCGGACGTGAGGCTATTTTGAGACACTTAAACGACGATGCTTCATACATGCTAATATACTCGTGCAGATACCTGATAGAATACACACGATACTTCACAAGTATCGACTTCCTAAATAACTTAGTTATTTAATCTAGCATTACATGCTACTTTTTGGGTCCCACGATCCACACACTCGATACATCAATCATGTCACAAACTGGGATACATACTTGGGTATTGGTCTCAAGGTTTACAACGTAGGCCGCAGCCATCACAAGAACGTGTCAGAAGTCATGGACGGTTAGTGATGATGGGAGAAGTGGGTAAGACTGGTCATGTGACACCAACTCCACTACTCCATCACCCCACTTTCTTCACTTCCCACGAGATACGAGTTTTAGGCTTAAAGACTTGTATAAATATGTTTTCCTCCCTATTTTTCCGAAGAGGAACAAGGCAAAACAAGACAACAGAGGAAAGTGTTGATAAAATCGTATTCAAACACCGGAACTAATAGCTTACATCCTGCAAGCCGCCTGGCTTTTTACAAGTCATACATAGCCAACACCTTCACAATCTCAACACCTTCTTCGCTTCCCTCCCTAAGATCAACCCCATCTCCTTCACTTTGTGACCAAATAAGTCCTGGAACGATCATTTCTTGGTTTAGGGCCGGATTTGCCGCATTGATTTCTCGACCTACAAGCACTCCCAAAGTGCATTTTTTAAGGTTTAGACTCATTTCTCATCCACACACCCCAAATTACCAAAACCTAGCAGAAATAGTTTTCACTCATAAACAATTGGCGACCACAGCGAGGTTGATCTCTCGGTTGCAAAAAAATTGAATTCTCAATTTTTCTTTTCATCTCGCGATGTATCCTCACCCGGAAACCACAGTGGTTCGAGATATCATGGGAAGTGTAGCTAGAATGCTGGAAGATGTCTAGCAAATCAGCTTTGTATCGCTAGAAGACAAGAGCGAAATATTCCGCCTTTTTGAATGATATAACAACACAATTACAACAAGGGTCGGCGGGCATCTACTCGGACAAAGACAAGAAACGCCGAATCTTAGCCAGGGGTCACACCTTTACCAAAGGAGATGCGAGAAGAGCGCGTAATCACGGGGGGACTCGGGAGAGACGAACAACATGGTCCGGCCGACAACGAAGACTCGAGGCAACTCCACGAGAGGAAAAGACTTGTCCGGGTACCACAACGTCTCTGTAGGATAAAGAAAGGGAGCCTGCAAGCTTACGGAGCCTCGCTAGAAGATTTATATCTCAAGACTCTGTGAAGCCCTAAGACTGTCATATCCGCATCGACCTTTCAACTAAGTGAAGAAATGCTTGAGGAAGGAGAGATCAATCAAGGAACACGTGAGTACGAGAGGATGGGAGCGTTCAATTCGATCACTCAACGGTGATATTACGACACCTTCCACACCCCGTCACCCGGCAAGCGATCCATGGATATGATGGCACTCACAAATCTTCCAACTTCATCTCCGAAACGTTCTCCACATCAAAGCCATGTAGAGACACCACAACGCCCACAAACGCAGAAAGGCTAGACTCAAGTACCTACACTTTCCGTTCCCAATGAAAAAGATTTTGGAGTTCTTTGGAGGCGTGGGTACGAAACGGAGAGGTGGAGCTACCTCCTGTATGGCGTCCACCTACTGATCAAGAAGTAATGGACCCGAGGTATTGTTATTTCCACCGGTTCCTTCACCACCCTACCAGTGAATTCAACGCTTTGAAACGCATTGTTCAGAAGAAGCTTAATTCAGAGGGATAGCTTTCCTTCTCTGAGAGATTGATGCAGACAATTTCCTTAGAGAGGCTACTTCGGTTTGATACAAGTGAGTCTTCAAAAGCAAGTAAGTTTTATTCAACAATTTTACAAGAAATATAGTTTTAGAATTCACTAGGGACTTGGCATCCCACACATGGAGAAAGAGGCTCAATGATCAAACGCCATGTTTGTTTCCCTTCATACTTCCCTTTTACGCGAAATTTGCAATTTCATATGATATATGCAATCATTCATGACCAAGATGCAAATTCCATTTCAAATAATCTCTTTCAAAAAAGTTGTTCACAAAACTATCTCAAAATAAACCAATTCAATTACCGGAAGTCAAATTGTGAAAAGAAATCCTCACTATCACTCAAAAAGAAAAGCATCTAAAGACAAGTAGGTGGCGCGAATCCTTCAAGGAAACTCTTTCAAAGCAAAGAATCGTCCTTCCGGGGCAAGAGTGACTTTCATCCTTTGAATTACATCCTGCTTCAGCTTCAACTCCTTAGACAACTTTTCAACCTCTTCTTCCTGGCGGGTAATAAAGTCTGCAGAAGGGACTTCATCTTGTAATTTTCTGAGCTCCTGAATCTTTGAGAACCCTTTGAAGAACCAAGGAGCATTGAAGTCGTTACCGCACAAACACATCTTTTTGATGGCACTTCCAGTCTTCAATTATCTCCTCAGCAACTGTTCGACCAGTCGTGACACTCATCCCATGGATAGAAAATAAAGCTTCCTGGACGCGGTTGACCAATATAAGACGACTTTTGAGCTTCATAGTTGTAGCAATGTGGCCGTGCTTCTCCCATATCGCCATGTACAACCCTTCGAACTGAGCTGGCATGTTGAATCCTCCAACCAATACATGACCTTGATAAGGGATAGTGAAAGGAGGATCGAACAAAGCCACAGGCTGTATTACCAATACTTCGCCAATCACATGAGCCTTGTCAGTTGTAGGAGGCATTTCGGAAGAAGTCACCACGACAGCCTTATTGTCTGGAACCTGCTCAGAACGTTCTTCAAGGGGAGCCACCTCAACAATAGCGGATATTGCCTCTCTTACATTCCTCTCGATGTCTACTTCACTCTGGGTGCTGATTTCCATCACGGTTCCATCAACAAGATCACTTAGGGAGGCACCTTGTCCAGTAGAGCTTGCGTCATCTCTGTCATTGTGCTGAAAAGGAGCGGTTTCACCGGACTTCTCAAAGATGAAGATCGGTGTTACCAGACTTCGAGGATCAATGTTACCAGACTTCTCAGCATGAGGATCAGTGTCGCCAGACTTCTCAACATGAAGGCCAATGTTACCAGATTTCTCGTTCTGAATGTGCGCCAACCTTGTGAAAACATTCTCTTTCGGAATTCCCTGATTTCAAGCAAGGATCACTCTTAGAAGAATTTACTATGGAGAAATGAAGGAATCGAAAGAAAGAGATTTAAATACCTGCATATTGGAGGAATTGAGGATCACCGAATCGCATGCCTGCCTTTTAGATCTCTCTCCTTCTTGGGGACTGCAATCATCAGCTCTGGTCCGTTTTCCTGGGAGTGGCTTCAACCGGAAATGCTTCTTCAAAACGTCAGAAGATGGCTCACCACGGGAATCTGTCACAACATCCTCCGAAATTCTTGGAAAGCCAACAGTTGCTTCCTCCAAAATTCCTTATACTTATCGGTTACCATTGGGTTTCTCCCAACAGGCCAGAAGAGAAGACTCTGCAGTGCCAAGAACACGTCAGCATTAAAAATACCCGGGAAAAGTTCTTTCGGAGCCTCCGACGGACGTGGAACACCCTGGTCAAATCCCATTTAACGAGCAGCCCTGTCAATGTTGTACGGAGTCACAGTAAATGCTTCGTTGAATAGAGACGTGATATATCCCGGAATGTAGCTGTGCAGATAAATAAGTTCTCCAAATTTCATAGTCTTGATATCGGTACGCAACACAACATCAGGACCGTCAGAAGCAATAGCAAAAGTCTTCGGCGAACAATGGAAGAGTGGATCGGCCCCATGGACGGGAAATCTACGGAAGACACATTATCAAAGATTTTCACGAGTTTCGCACCGGTTGCAGGACGCCTCCTCTCGCCAACGGAGTATTCTCGAGCCACCATACAAACTTCGGCGAAGTTGCGAGAACAGAGCATAACTTTTGAAATGTTCCCACAAGAATGCTGAAGAAAAGCGAAGTGGACGTACGACTCCACCTTCTTGTACCCGTTGGAAACATGCATGTCCATTGCTAAGGCGTCCAGATGAGAATACATCGATCCAAGGAACAAGGCACCTAAGGGAAGAACTTCACCTTTTGCTAGCTTTATAGTAATCCTAACAAGGACACCTCTTATGGTCTTCTTTCCAGAACCGTCGTCAAATATATCTCTGGATAGCCACAAAGACAGGAATGCAATCACGCTGAGCTCGTATTCCAACTCCCGATCCAGTTCTGGGTCTGCAGGAGACCACTCCGATACCCACCAGGTGTAAAAGCATCTCGTATCTTTTTTCTCCTCCTTGTCCAGATCGTTGAATTCTGCCACCTTTTTTGGAGTATAGCGTCATAATCACGTTGTTATGTGTCGAAAGCTCGTAATAAAAACTTCCCGCCGACGCAGCGGGTTCATCAATGCAGCTACGCTTTCCGAGTAATAGTCATCTCTCCCCATCTAGATATGGTTGTATGAGTAGAGGGGCGCCACCGAGAAATGAAAGTAATCAAGCCTGCAGCGTCTTTCTTAATTTCAAGATAAGCAGATGCCATGACCACATTGAGGATTTGCGCTTTGGTCAAATTTGCTTTAACATCCTTATTATTCAACATGCGTCTCATCCACCCTTCATAAGAACCCAGTGGAGTATGACAAATCTTGAAGTCGATAGGAGAAGGCGGATATTCATTTCTTCGAAGACAGAACCTCATCATAAGTGCCGAAGAAGAAGATGGATCAGCTTCCATATTTTCTAACCGGAGAGCAGGACTATCTTGTGAGAGGGATGTTTCCTAATGTTTGGAAAAGGCAAGGTGAACAACTCATCAGCAATATTCGGCATATCTTTGAAGCTGTCAACACTTCCTGACTTAGCACCAGCATTATCTCCAGAAGACATCTCAACAAGAGTTCTTTTCTTCATTCTACAATAAAAGACAGGAGTCAGTACTTGTATAAAAACGCGCGAGATGTGTAGTCACACACGACAGAACACACATTCATGCTGGAATACACAAGGCCGGGATTAGGTCCAAACACCGATATTGATCAAGTTACAAGTCTGGTATTGCTCAAGTTTCAAGTCCGGTATTGCTCAAGTTTCAAGTCTGGTATTGCTCAAGTTTCAAGTACGGTATTGCTCAAGTTTCAAGTGCGGTATTGCTCAAGTTTCAAGTCCGGTGTTGGTCAAGGGCACAAGGCTGGTATAAAGGCGACATTCAGTCAGGCATACGCGGTATGGGACCCACGTTCAATCGAGCATGTATGGCGGGACCACATTTATTTGCACAACACGGTTCTCCTATGTTCATGGGAATCATGTTCACGAAATTAAAGCCGAATTTCTTTCCAAGCTACAACCTAAGAAGCTAGTTTTTGCATGCAACAATGAAAAAGGAAGAAGGACACAACATATTCATGGATTCACGGCTTGTTTTAATAAGCAATCTTAGCAAATATTGGTGTATCAATCTTGGTGGAAGAGCTAAGCATAATATATATTTTGCAATCTTAGCACGCTTACCTTGATGGGGACGGACGGACGGTGAGCTCCGGCGATGTTGGCAGTGGAGATCACGAACAGGAGCTGGCCGAACAAAAAAAAAGTGTGTGAAGAAAAATAAAAGGGTCGGTCCCTTTTATAGACAAAAATTCTAAGAATCCCAATAGAACAAGGATTCCTCTTTTGATTGAATTCCTCTTTTGCTTGGATTCCTCTTTTGATTCAAACACGCAAGGAAAGAAACCGGTCCCACCAAAGGATTCCGCGCTTGCACAACGGCGTTTACATGGACAACTGCTAGCGGTCGGTCAAAATTCTTCCGGGTAAACTTTCTTTATCCTATCTTCTTCACATAAGTATGTCACCATCTCATGCCTACCCCACAATAGTGTAAACATTATGCGCTAGGTAGGGGACTTAATGTTGATGGTGGATTTTAATTTAAGGCTAAAATTGTAAAAGCCAAAATAATGCGCTAACATCTTGCAAAAGATAAAGCCATTAATAAGTGATGAATACTTCTTCACTTTACTAATTCACCTAGAATGGAGCATGTAGCAACAATCCCAGTATTCTGTGAATTAAACACACGAAATTCATCCAGGTTGGAGCATGTAGCAACAATCCCATATACCCTGTGAATTTACAACATTATTAATTAATGCATGACCAGCCTTGTATTTCCTGTACTCATTATTGGTGCGGCATGACGACTGAGTGTTGTTCTCAACATAGCAACACGAACCTCCAAGCATTAATAATGAAGCATGTACGAAATACCCGTACGGGCTGCGACTCTCGGTGTGTTATACTAGCCCGATTGAGCATACATCTCTCGGTGTGTTATAATAGCCCGATTGAGCATATTTGAATATGGATTGTCCATATCAGTCTCAGAAACGGTCACCACCATCCAACTTCACCATCATGATTGGATGACTTGGATTGGCTCCATAACCCCCAAAGTAGGTATTGGAATTATTCACCACCGACCCAACGCGGGCCCCGCAATGTCGGCCTCCCCAAAAGGGTGGCATAGCTTGCCAAACCGTCCAAGCCAAAGCAGTATGGACGAAAAACCCTAAATTAGGGTTTGCGGCACATTATATGTGTCGCAAAACAGTCTCAACCATCCATCTTCGCAGGCATAGATGGAGGGTGTAGATGTAGATTCAAAGGGCCCAGAGCATGTCAACACGCTCACGGTAAGCCCGCCTACACACATGACCGATCGGTCAGGACCAACCATGGCTGGTCGTTCCAGATCGTGCACCCAAAGTAGGCATGCCGCACGGCCGACAAAACCCTAATTAGGGTTTGCATTGATCGCAAACGTCAGTTTTCTCCTGATCGAATAGACGGTTTAGGAGTCGACTGAGCAGGTCCAGTGAGCATCAACATGATCACCATGGACCCATCTATCTCCACACCCGATCAGCCAAGGCTTACCATGCCTGTTTGTTCCAATTCGCACGCCCAAACTAGCGTGGTCACACCTCCCAATCACGAACTGATCTCGACCACTCAACTTCGCCGGACAAATTGAGTGGCTTAGATCACGTTTCCATGGGACAGTAAGGTATACGCGTGAACACCAGCCTACCACCTAAACGCCAAACCAATCGGCCGGGACCAACCAAGCTTGGTCGTCTCGAAACGCGTGCCCGAAGTTGGCATGACGCGCGGCGTTTGCGGCACCAAACTTATGTCGTAAATCAATCCTGACCGCTCCTCTTTGCCGGACAAATTAAGCGATCCAGATCACACTTTCACGGGACAGTGAGGTATGGGCATGTATACCGGCATGCCGTCTACACGCATGCCCGACGGCCATGCCCGAATCGTGTCCCAAGCTGGATTCGACCAAGCTGAAAAGTGGTGCTTGCGCACCTCTTCTAAAACCCTAATTCCACTAACGGTCGCAGATGAGTGTCTCAAAGATCATCTCGCCCGTCCAACTTCACCGGCTTGGTTATACAGACCTGGTCAGGAGTTAATTGGTTAGTGAGGCGTCATGGTGATCACCACCCGTCACTTTACCACACCATGTGATCGGCCAAGGGAGGACTTGCTTGCGCAACCTCCAAACCATCACATGAAGTAGGCTGGACATGAGGCTATTTTGAGATGCTCAAACAACGATGCTTCATACTTGCTGAATATACTCGATGCAGTACCTGCATAGAATACACACGATACTTCACAAGTATCGACTTCCTAAATAACTTAGTTATTTAATCTAGCATTACATGCTACTTTATGTGGGTCCCACGATCCACACACTCGAGACATCAATCATGTCACAAACTAGGGGATACATACTAGGGTATTGGTCTGGCGGTTTACAACGTGCGGCGCACAACACGACATCACAAGAACGTGTTAGGAAGTCATGGACGGTTAGTGATGATGGGATAAGTGGGCAAGACTGGTCGTGTGACACCAACACACAACTCCACTACTCCATCACTCCACTTTCTCCACTTCCCACGAGATACGAGGGTTAGGCTTAAAGACTTGTATAAATAGGTTCTCCTCCCTATTTTTCCAAACAGGAACAAGACAAGACAACAGAGGCAAGTGTTGATACAATCGTATTCAAACACAAGAACTGATAGCTTACATCCTGCAAGCCAGTTCAGTTTTCTGATACAAGTCATACATAGCCAACACCTTCACAATATCAACACCTTCTTAGCTTCCCTCCCTAAGATCAACCCCATCTCCTTCACTTTGTGACCGAAACAAGTCTGGAACGACCATTTCTTGGTTTAGGCCAGAGTTGTACAGATTGATTTCTCGAATCACAAGCACTCCCATGTAGTGCATTTGTTTAGGTTTTAGATTCATTTCTCATCCACATACCCCAAATTACCAAAACCGGAAGAAATAGTTTTCACCCATAAACAATTAGACAGTCATTAAATAGTCATTAATTAAGCAACTCCAACACCATTCATTCATTAACATTACAAAAAAAAATGAAAATAAATACTAAATCCAAAACATAAATTCCAAAAAAAAAAAAAAGATTCAGTCATCCACAGTCCACAATTTCCCATTAGACCACTCTTAATTCCAATTTTTCTCTGTACTTTGATGATACTTATTTCTTCAAAGTAGTAACTTGTGTAACCATTTGCAAAATATGTATCATCATTTCCATTAAAGCAACTTATCCCCAAAAAATCCACCAGCTATAAGAAAATTGGAATTGGTAGAGTCTTACATGTTGTCGGCCATCACTTGGAGTCGTAATCCGACCTTTCCCTCTCTGATCCCATATCAGTTTCAGAATCAGTCACTATGTTGAGTATGACCTCATTTTCATGTGTTGTTCGTGATAGGTACGCCTGATACTCATCCTTTATACTAATTTCATTCACGAGCTCAGGGTGGTCTGTATAATCCTTATATCTTCCTGCATAAATTGATGCTCTTCTAGCCCTAATCCTTCTCATTAACAACACACCTTGTCTCCTTTCCTTTTTCTGCAACAACTGCAAAAATTCTTCTGGGTATTCTTCATCTATTATTTTCTCTATGCTTCTCTTCTTTGTCTCTTCATTTTCTGCCTCATTTATTGAGTTTGCATGATAAAACTCATTCCACAACAGATCCATATCATCATCTTGGTTATTGTTCTGCAAACCTACTTCTTCATCTTCTCTCATATTCCTTGCCTATTTTTTCTTCTTCTTTTTATTCAATCTTATTGCTTTCGATATATAGTACTTAGCTTTCTCTAGTTTCTCCAAATCCATTTCACATACTGCTAATTTGAACCTCATCATCACTTCCTTTCTCTTCAAGCACTCCTCCTTATCAACTTCTTCCTCTGTCATTGGGGTCTTTCCTTTTGATGGTTTGGAGCCACTCCCTTTTTCTGGGTTATTTGGAGCCATTGTTATCTCTGAAACTTTTTTTCTTCTTCTCTTCTCCTGGATTAATTTTCTCTCTCGAAAATGAATATAATCCCTAATTCCTCTTTCACATTTTTTTTCTTTTTTTCTTTTCTTTTTTCTTCTGAGACCTATTCCCAAGAGACGCATGCAGCGGTTGAATTCAAAGAAAATTCTAGATAGTAATAGTAGGGTAATTATAACACCCTACTAAAATGTCATGTCCTTTCAGACCTACTTCATGATGTAATGGGGTTATCCTTTAAATAAGAATCCAGTGGTTGCTAGGTTAAATTCGCGGCATAATCTATAACCGCTTTTAAGATAAAACGTGCAAATATACGCTACTTGCCTGCTCATTAAGGACGGGACCATTCACATAATGCCTTCTCATTAAGGACGTGACCATTCCCCAACAGGTGTATTGGATGTCTATATATATAAGCTTTACGCGTATCTTCTTGTAGCATTCTACGATAAGAAAATCCTAAATGCTTGTAAATTTTTTTTTTGATAATCTTTTATCAATATAATAGTGATGGATATGTTGCCGGAATTAACTACCGAGATACTACAGCGCCTCCAAACTGCAGAAAGAATTTTAGCAAGCAAATGTGTTTGCAAAGAGTGGAATACTGTCCTTGGGGGTAAAAGAATTAGACTCCTTTTTGGTATCACATAAAGAATGTGGAAAGGTAAAGTTACTCAACTCTTTTATAGAGAGGAACATTTCAGCCTGCTCGCAACAACCAACAATCACGACACCCCGAATGATGGAACCTATGATGATTGGATAACGTTGCACCCAATAGTTGGATCTTGCAATGGTCTAGTATGTTTTTATGTTTCACACCACGGCATACAAGATCCTGTGTATATTATGAATCCAGAAACTGGTGAGCACCTCCATCTGCCACAACTATACATCCCAATTACACCAGATCAAGTACTTTCGTGGTATCCACGATATAACGTAATTGGGGGTTTCGGCTACTGTCAACGTACCAATGAGTACAAGGTAGTTCGAATACACATGGATGGTAAAGTTCAAATACACACTTTAGGAGACAAGAGGGGATGGAGGAACATGGTGGAGATTCCTTATACTTTTCGGAGTTCAGGTGTGTACGCACATGGTTGTATTTTTTTGAAGGATTGTTATCATCGGGATATTGACATAGTATCTTTCAATTTGGACACTGAGACGTTCCATCAACATTCGCCACCCCCGCATCATATTCCTGGGAGTGAATTTTGGATAGATTCTTACCCATCACTTGGGATGGTCATGTTCAGAGTTTTCCTTTTATTTTATTACATTCATGAGGGGGTTGGTCAGCCCCGTATAGATTTTTGGGCTCCTATTTCCGAAAAAAAATATTCATACATGGGCACCTGGTGGGGAATGGAATGTAATCATGAGATGAGCATTTTCTTGGAAGAGGATGGGGATGAATGGCCGACTTATGACCCGATAGACTTTGGAAATAACAAGGACCTCATATTGTGGCAGAATAGACGTTTATTGCGTTATAATACACTCACCAGAATTTGGACAGAAATTTGGAGGACACTACAGTGGGAAACATGGGCAATTATTGCTCACATGAGGAGCGCTGTCTCGTTGAAGAATTTTGGTGGACAATCGGAAACGTGTACTCATGATGTCCATGCCACTAACACATTCCTTGGGTTATCTATGTAGCTTTTTTTCTTGTAGTTGTGTTGTTTTTTTTTTTTTGGTATTTGGATTTTTTTCTATGTTGAAATGTACAATTTATTCCTTGGGTTATCTATGTAGTTTTTTTTTTCTTGTAGTTGTGTTTTTTTTTTTTTTTTTGGTGTTTGGATTATTTTCTATGTTGAAACGTACAATTTAGTTTGGGTCATTGTTTAATTAGCCAACCTTTGGTTTTTTCCTTTTTTTGCGTTACACCTATGGTCCAGCCGTCCGGGCCACCCCAACCGACCTAGGTAATTATTCGAAAAGTAGAAAAATTATTTGGGTATTTCCTAAGAGATCATGATTTATTTTAGTTTGTTATGTTCAGAATGTATATTAGATTAAAAAGGAAATTAGATAAACATGAAAATATTCATTCCATATCTCATTATATTGCTACAATATCTCATTTTTTAGCAATATGAAAATTGAAATATTCGGTGTAAATACCAAAGAATATTGATTTAAGATAATGATGGAAAACCTAAAAAATTAGAGTTTTCAAATTACACCAAGCATAGAAAAAAAAATAACATAGAGGATCCAAAAATGTCCTAGACTGACGCGACCATTCGCCAACAAGTGTATTGGATGTCTATATATATAACCTTTACTCGTATATGCTTGTAGCATTCTACAATAAGAAAATCCTAAATGCTTGTAAAAAAAAAATTGATAATCTTTCATCAGTATAATAGTGATGGATATGTTGCCGGAATTAACCACCGAGATACTTCAGCGCCTCCAAACTGCAGAAAGCGTTTTAGCAAGCAAATGTGTATGCAAAGAATGGAATACTATCCTTGGGGACAAAAGAATTGGATTCCTTTTTGGTGTCACACCAAGAATGGGGAAAGATAAAGTTACCAAACTCTTTTATAGAGAGGAAGATTTCAGCTCGATCGTAACATCCAACAATCACGACGCCCCGAATGATGGAACCCATGATGATTGGACTATGTTGCACCCAATAGTTGGATCTTGCAATGGTCTGGTATGTTTTTATGTTTCACACACCACGACATACAAGATCCTATATATATTATGAATCCAGAAACTGGTGAACACCTACATCTGCCACAACTATGCATCCCAATTGCACCAGATCAAGTAATTTCGTGGTATCCACGATACAACGTAATTGGGGGTTTCGGCTACTGTCAAAGTACCAATGAGTACAAGGTAGTTCGAATTCACATGGATGGTAAAGTTCAAATACACACTCTAGGAGACAAGAGGGGATGGAGGAACATAGCAGGGGAGATTCCTTATACTTTTCGGAGTTCAGGTGTGTACGCACATGGTTGTATTTTTTGGAAGGATTGTTGTCAGCAGGATATTGGCATAATATCTTTCAATTTGGACACTGAGACGTTCCATCAACATTCGCCACCCCCGCATCATATTCCCGGGAGTGAATTTTGGATAAATACTTACCCATCACTTGGGATGGTCATGTTCGGAGTTCGCATTTTATTTTACTACCTCCATGAGGGGATTAATCATCCCCGGATAGATTTTTGGGCTCCCATTTCCGAAGAAAATATTCATACATGGGCATCTGGCGGGGAATGGAATTGGAATTATAAGATAAGCATTTTCTTTGAAGAGGATAAATGGCCGACTTATAACTCGATAGCCTTTGTAAATAACAAAGACCTCTTATTTTGGCAGAATATGTGTTTATTGCGTTACAATACACTCACCAGAACTTGGACGGAAATTTGGGGGACACTACCGTGGAAAACAAGGGTTGCAATTATTCCTCACATGAGGAGCGCTGTCTCATTGAAGAATTTTGGTGGACAATCGGAAACGTGTACTCATGATGTCCATGCCACTAACACATTCCTTGGCTTATCTATGTAGATTTTTTTCTTGTAGTTGTGTTTTTTTTTTTTTTTTTTTTTTTTTTTTGGTATTTGGATTTTTTTCTATGCTGAAATGTACAATTTATTCCTTGGGTTTATCTATGTTGCTTTTTTTTTTTTTTGGTGTTTGGATTTTTTTCTATGTTGAAATGTACGATTTCGTTTATTAACATGATAGTGTTGCCGCTATATGTTGGGTCATTGTTTAACTAGCCAACCTTTGGTTTTTTCCTTTTTTTTGCGTTACACCAATGGTCCAGCCGGCCGGGCCACCCCAACCGACTTAGGTAATTAGTTGAAAAGTAGAAAAATTATTTGGGTATTTCCTAAGAGATCCTATATTAAATTAAAAAAGGAAATTAGATAAAAATTAAAATATTCATTCCATATCTCATGAGATCATGATTTATTTTAGTTTGTTATGTTCGTAATGTATATTAGATTAAAAAGGAAATTAGATAAACATGAAAATATTCATTCCATATCTTATTATATTGCTACAATATTCGGTGTAAATACCAAAGAATATGTGATTTAAGATAATGATGGAAAACCTAAAAAAATAGGGTTTTCCTTAGAAATATATATAAATTACACCAAGCATAGAAAAAAATAACATAGAGTATTAAGAGGAAAATGAGTTCTGCTAAGAGGGACTGTAGAGATGAAACTGACGAGAGGATCCAAAAATGTCCTCGACTGATGGATGGTCCTCGTAAATTGAGGATTATCATTACTGTGGACGGAGTAACTACTGTTCCTGGTGTTCCTCTCGACGCTGTAATTAGTTATGTTGTCAGTAGTGTTGAGAATGATGATGTTCCTGCTTATGTTGATGTTATTCCTGGTGTTCCTCTGGACGATGTAATCAGTTTTGTAGTCATTAGTGTTGAGAATGCTGATGTTCCTGCTTATGATGATGTTCCTACTGTGAATGCTGATGTTCCTGCTTCTATTATTGAAATTATTGATGAAGATCCCGATGTTACGAATATGCCAGAGGATCCAAAAGTTAACAAGCATGATCTTAACAAGCATGTGGAGCCTGATGAAGCAGAAAATGGCAAATCTGAGGGACAAGGCGCCCAAGCCTACTGGTTGGAGTGATCACGTTCACCTCAGCATTGCGAGAAGAATTGTTTGAAGATATGGGGGATGGTTCATTTGATACGTTTTTTTGTTGTTGTTGTTGTTGATAGGGTTTGATTTATCGATTTCTTTTTGTGGACGCTTTGAAAGTTGTTTTCATTTCTTGTTTCGTTTGCTAATTTTGTCATTTAGAAGAAGGTAATTTTTATGAATTCTTTTATTATTTAGGTATTGGAATCATGAAATAAATCAGATAATTATTTACAAGTTTACAAAGTTTACAGAATGCAATATACTCTTGCAAATTTATTTATTTATGAGTTGTGCATTATTTTGGAAAAACAAATATAATTATCTTAAAGAACGAAGGAAATGTAGAAAAATACAGTTGTTCCCCCCGTAAACAATAAGAATCAATTTATCACTTTAGGTCTGATCTTATTATCTCCTTGCCAATACTTTTAACAAAAATACGTTCTTGAACAAGTAAAGTGCTATTGAAAGAAAAGTACTGCTATACGACGATGTTAATGATAATGATCTTTGCGTGGATTTGGATGAGAGAATGAGGAACCAGACTAATCTGACAAATAACCAGACTCATCTAACAAGTTCTTTGCTTTTTAAACAGGGTTTTTGATGTGTGAACTTTTAGTTAACATATTTTTAAATATAAAGCATTTCTTCTGACCATTTTGTTTTCAGTGGTGGTTGTATTTATTTTTTAAGTACTGCGATGCATGCTTTTTATGCTGATAGATAGGTTGACATTTATGTGATGAATGATTCACGTTGAACTTTTATGTTTTCCGAAAATGATGAACATGAAAATGGATGGGTTTAGTTTCTTTATCTTTAGTATCTTACTGTATGATTAGAATAATACGTTTCCTACATAGGTGCCACTAATAATTCAAAATCATACGTTTCCTCCTATTCCAAGAATAATGCAGGAGACAACCCAGCTTAAAATTATTAAGGAAAATATTATTCGAAATAGGAAAGTATAATTTCGAAATATATTTCTTAATTTTTTTCTATGGCCTCTTCTCGAGTTGGTTAGAGATAGGAACCTAAATTTCGAAAATTTTGGGAAACAATTTTATCATAACTGTGTAGGATATATTCTCTCATAAAATAAGGAAACTAACCATATTGGTTACACATCAAAAATTTGGAAATAAGAAAAGAAAAACACCAAAAATATTTTGTTTGGCGGGTCTTTGAAAATGAATTTCTTCAAGCGGGATGATTTCAAAAGGAAAATCAATTCCCACCTGATGGTTTGGTTAAATTCCAAAAAGAAAAAGAAAGATGAGTTCGATCTGTTTTCTTCCACGTTCAGTTTTTATTACTCGATTCATTCTCTTATGAAATCATAATTCTATTACTATCTCTAATCTTTACAAGGAACCTACCTCTTCAGACTCGGTCATTGTTGTTGGTATTATTTCTACAACCCATTATCGAATGAATATTAAATTGATGTTAGATTTTTTGTTTGATCTCATGGAATCAGATGTTAGATCTTGTAGGTTTACTGGTTAAAGCATGATTAGGGTTTTTATTCTATTACTTCTTATAGGTTTACTAGTTAAAGCATGATTAGGGTTTTTATTCTATTACTATCTCTAATCTTTACAAGGAATCTACCTCTTTAAACTCGATCTTTGTTGCTGATAATATTTCTACAACACATTATTGAATGAATATTAAATTTATGTTAGATTTTTTGTTTGATCTCATAGAATCAGATGTTAGATCTTATAGGTTTACTAGTTAATTAGGGATTTATTCGGCTGTATCAAAGAACAAGTTAATGACAATCACGGGTTGTATGATGAGATGTGATTTCATTTTGTTACAACAATAATTTTTTAGGATTAAGTTACATGCATCAACTATTTTAAGATTAAATATCTTTCTTTCATGTTACTTAGTTAGGTTTTACAAAATAAAATAAAAAAAACTTACCGATGCTAATTGTTTTCTAGGGTTTTTGTTATTGTTTGGGTTGGATTTTGATTGATAGTTAATAACTCTACTTTGATCGACGATGTTGTGTCAATCATATATATATATATATACAAGGCTTCTCAAGATTTAATCATTTTAGTCTCTGTTACTTGGCGAGCCTGTAACGTCTGCATTTTAATTTGCCACTTTTAATAATACCATGTTGCTGGTTGGCCAATTTGACTATCATCTTCAATCTAAAAATGGATAATCATTATGTGGTGCTTTAGTGCTCTTGGCTTTGTAACAAAAAGTTATATTAAACCGTTTAAACGGTACCTTTCGCTTTGTGGATAACACAATAATCATGAGGAGATTTTGTGTGTTGCAATGATGTTTTAGCCTCAAGTTACATGCATACATGAGTTCACATTTGTTTTCTTTTCATATAATAGAAAATAGGTGTAACACATGTTGCCTATCCTGTTAGGTTTAGATAATATTTTCCAAAATAAGCTCAAATCCTAACTGAGATGCACGTACCTACACAGTTTATGTCATGGGAGAAGATGATGATTACAACATGTCCCCAGAGGAAGACCAATGGGTGGAACCAGATGATGAGGGGGATTCTAATGAAGACACAATAGAGTTAGATGAGAATCATAATGACATTGTACAAACAGATGACGATGATGGTGAAAATTTTATAACCACTGGTAGATATGAAGAAGTATAAGGTAATGTACGAAATCTTGTACTTACTTGTTTTTACTTAAACATCACATGGTTTCATATGTTGTTTCCGTTATTTCTAGAGTCAGGCGATTCTGAAAATGATTTCGAAGTGGTAGAAGAAATAGAATTGGAAAAATCTCCAGAAGCAGAAAAGAAGCCACAAGAAGAAGACTCTACAGAAAGATCAAAAAAGAGAGGGGAATGACAAGAATGTTGAAGCTGAATAAAGGCTTCTTGGGATCTAATGCCAAAAAACGGGATATGGATTTTGACAATATGTTCCGACCTACTGGTGGCCATAGAATTGAATTCAGTAGTTACCTAGGCTATTTGGCCCGTAATATGGTTGGCAAATATTTAAGTTGGAAGGAAGTCCCTCCAACAACAAAAGAAATTATGTGGGCGGAACTTCTGGTATGCATCTGCGATTATCAATTCGTCGTTTTTGTTGTCTAACTGTGAGTCTGTGATTAACATACATTAGATGTTATTGCAGCTTCATTTTGAGGTACTCAAGTGGATGAAGGGAGTGGTGATGAAGCGTCTACCTGTTCAATTGCGGGACTTCAGAAGGAAATTGTACAACAATCATGTAAAACCCTTTAAGGAAAGACCGGACAAACTAATAACTGTCCCCAAAAAGTACAGGACGGTAGTGGACCAAGAAAGCTGGGACAAGTTCCTTGATCATGTAAAATCGCCCAAATTTAAGGTATGTAATACACATTGCTTTTTCTAATTTGTGTTTCGTTCTTATTGTCTATCCTAGCATATTAATGAATTTATTTTTATTTCCTCTACAAGGAAAATTCGGAGAAGGGAAAAGAGGCAATGTCACAATCCAAGTTCCCACATCGAACGGGACGAGGAGGATACACGGGATTAAGAGAAAAATTAGTAATTCTGTTGTCTTATTTATTATACAATGCACAGTAAAACCGGCCATATCAAATAGTGTTCCATTGAACTTCAGTTTTGTATGCCGTGTTGTGTGTCTCATATACGCAAAAACTTATAACGGTATAGGGATGTGTCCTCTTACACCAATCTGTAATTTTGTCACATTAGATGCTTTGGAATTGGTTTTCTGTTTTACACATTTAATATCTATGCGGATGTAAATCCATACTTGTTTCTGGTAACTACTAGGTCCAAAGGGGAGATGTTGCCGAAGAAGATCTTGCAGACCGGTGCTTCATGTGGGCAAAAGCACGCAAAAACAAACACGGAATTGTACCAGACGATTTTGTCAGGGAGAAGACATCTGAAATTGTGAGAAAACAGAAACTTCCCAGTCCTCATGTTTTTAACCAAAGTAAGTGCAAAGTAAATGCGCAAGGTTTACATATTATTTGAACAGGAAGAGACGCAGAAGATGATTCGAGAGGGAACTCAAATGGTTGGTCATAACGAGGATGCCCTAACACTTGCGATCATCCCGGATAAGGGTGGACGTGTCAAGGGGCCTGGCTTTGGAGTGACGGCAACCCTTTACTTTCAAAATGGAAGAAAACCAATACAAGCCTCGAAAGAGAATGATGAACTGCGTGAAAAGTTAAAAGCTAAGGAGAAAGAATTATAGTCTACTAAAACTGTGTATCAGAGATTAACAAATAACTTGATATCTCAAGGAATCGACATTGCGAACATTTTGGGCAACAGTATCAACAAGTCTGGAGGAGAAGTAAGTGAACTGAGTTTTGATTAGATTGTGTAACTTTTTAAAAAAATTGGCAGACAGTATCTAATTTTTTCTAACAATGTGTTCAACTACAGCCATGGGATGTAGGACCTAGCAACGCCTCCAATCGATCTAAGAATAAGACATGTCAAGAATCAGTTAAGAAACTTCCAAAGAAACATGGGAAATCCGGTCCATAGAAGTCATCCGAGAGCATGAAAGGGTCCGTGAAGCGGGACTCTCCTTGTACTAAAACGCCGAGCATTTCTATTGAATCCCCGTCGTCTTTAGTATCAAAAAAGAAGTCTCCGTCTCCTCTATCCACGGGGGAATCTCGGAATGTGCCATCTGAAAAAGAAAAGATTGATGTATGGTTTTCCAAAGCATTTAACTTTTTAATCTTCCATTTACTATCTCTCACGCGCCCTGTGTTTCTGCAGGGCATAGGATGCAAACTTTGGTCTGGAGAAAAGGACAACATTGTTGCCATTGGTAGACCTTACTCTACAAAGATGGAAGTCTTTAAATTGAAGTCAGGAGTGATGGGTTCAGTTACATGCTACAGCGTCCGGGTTAGTGAAGTACTAAATGAAACCATCAAATTACTCTTTGGCAAATATGGGATAAAAACTTTAAAAGATGTTGGTGATGCTGAAATATGTTGGCCATTAAATCAAACCATCTTGGATCAAAAGGTTGGTTGCTTGGGTTGTTTTCTTTATTAACTCATTGGATATGTTTTTACACAAACCAGTTTTATATATATATCTTGTTTGATATTAGAGACGAATATGCTATCATCTATATGAATCACGGACGTTAGTGTATATTTTAGAGAACCTTATAGACCGATATATGTGGTTAGCTATTTGATTATGAGTCAGTTTTGCATTGTGCTTAAATGATTTCACTGCAAAAAGAAGGTACAGATTCATTTCAATTTTATGATGTAGGTAAGTCAACCAAAACATTCTGAGGCTGTGAAATCACCGGCTCTACTCAACGGAAGCCAATCTCATATTGCAATATCTGAAAAAGTTCGGAAGGTATGTGTTTTAAACCAGGTACATGATCTTAAGACCATATGAGTCTCAAATATGCTATCAACTATATGAATCACGGATGCTAGGGTGTATTTTGAAGAACCTTGTATATTTGTTACCTATTCAATTCATCCGTGTCTTCGCATTCACGGTGGAATTTGGTATATTTGTTACCCGAATATGGAATATTACTCTACTGCTGCAGGTAAGTCAACAAAATTCGGGGAAACATACTCTGGATGTGATATCAAAAGCTCCACCTAATCGGAGCCAATCTAAGATCACGACAACTAAAGCAGTTTCTCCGGTATCTGTTTTATTTTTACATGCATTTTAAATCTCAATTTGTTTTGAAGTTTTCGCTTGAAGATGTTCATATGCCATATATTTCCGCAGGGTAGAAGTTGCAACCTTTTTGACCAGCTGTCTAAGGCAAACGTCCTTTCTAGAGGTAAAGCTTTTATGTTAAAAGGAAAACAACAATTACATGGAAAGGATGGGGTGGAGGTTGATTGCCACAAAATCCTGATTGAGGAAGTAATAAAAGAGAATTTCTGTCTACCCTGTACGATTTGCTGGTATGGAAACATTAGGACAAACTCTTGGAAAAGCGATTCCTTGGCCAAAGTACGGTGTTCAGTTTACCGAGCCTGCTAAGGTTAGTTGCTTGGCTTGTTTGATTTGTAATTCGAATATACATAAACCAGTCTATCTAGTTCGTATTAATTACGAATGATATATATGAGACACAAAGATGATATCAATTATATGAATCACCGATCCAAGTGTAAATTAGAGAACCTAGAAAAATATAAATTGTGTCACTTTCAAAAGTAACTAACTCATCTAATCTTATGCAGAAGCCTACCAGTAATTCCCAACCAACTACTTCTCTACGGAAGTCTCGTGCACGTAGCAACCCTTCTGATGGATCTATGAAGCAGTCTCTTAATCTTATGCAGAACTCCAAACCAAATCCTTCAATATATCTAGAGAAGTCATGCACATCTATGACAAAACCTCTGGCTAAGACATCTAATGGAGTGTGTTTTTTTTTTTCTCGTAAATCTATATTGCTAATTCTAGCATCTTCTTTTTATATGATGTTCATATGCCGTATATTTCCGCAGAACGCAAAATACGACTTTTGGAATGGATCTAGGGGAAATGTCGTTGCTAGAGGCAGTATTTTACCTATGGTGCCTAACCATAAAATACATGGAAAAGATCTTCCTAGTTACTGTTATGCTGTCAATATTCAGGAGGTTATAGTTCCATCGTTCGTGTTCACCAAACCAAGTGGTGACTTTAAGTTGTTAGGGGAAGCTGAAGAAAGTTTTGTGTCATGTCCAAAAGATAATTGTACCATCTCTGATGACAAGGTTAGTTTCTTAGCTCTTTTTCTTTGTTAATCAAGTATATATATTGTTTTACATAAATCGTGTATTCAGTTTTATTAAAGAATAAATACGAGACAGAAATATATTAACAACTAAATGGAACATGAATGCCAGTGTAAATTAGAAAATTGAATAAAGATATTTGGTTACAGATTTTATTATGGGTGTCAGTTGTGAAAAATGGTGCGGCCTTCAGTTAATTTGCCTTTATTACATTGTTGGAAAAATGACTTTTGTCTGTCTCTTGTTGAGAATTCACATAACAGACGAATTCTCCTTGGATTTAGAATATATATATAATACATTTAATCTCTTGATGCAGGAAACTCCACAACATGGAAAACCTTATAAGCAACCAGAACCAATTTTAGATTCTGAGAAGAAATTGGACAGTGATCTAAGAACACCTAGCAGCCTAGCAGATGATAAACGGAATGAGGAGCACCTAGCAGTCAATCAACATTTCGGGAGTCATGCAGCCTCTGAAATGCTTAATAAGAAGACTAAAAAGGCGATGAGAAAGTTCTATGTACAAACTGTAGAGCAGGCATACCAACTTCCAGATGGGAAACAGAGGAAAACAAGGTTTGGCGCGTCGAGAATGTCACAACCTGATCCATTGCATGCAGAGACACCACCATCAAAAAAGTTGAAGAAAAACTGATGATTTTTGGATAAATGCTCTTTAATATTTTCTTTTGCAAACTGTTAGACCAAAGCTCAATATTTTTTACTGTGTGATTAATAATAATATGAATTTTTGGCATATATGAATTTCAGATTTAACCAAAATTTCTAAAATATAATAGAATTTGGATAGTGCCAGGTGGACGGTGTAGAAAGCATTTATTAGGAAAAAAATGAACGGCTTAGAGGCGTCACACGCGTAAGACACACGCTTCGATATTAAATGTTGTGGCTAAACATAACATATATCCACGTTAAACAAATATAAATTGGCGTGGCTAAATATCACATATAGCCACGTTTTATGGCGTGTCTATAGGATATCAAATGAACGACTCATAACGTTACAAGTGGACGGTGTAGGATGCGTCTAATTTGACGGTCAATATTGCATCATCTTAAAAGAGATTCAACGGTTCCTAATAGAGCCACGTGGATAAAGGTAATTGTAATTTGGCGTGGCTAAATATCACATATAGCCATGCTATATGGCGTGTCTATAGGATATCCAATGAACGACTCACAACGTTACATGTGGACGGTGCAGGATGCATTTAATTTAACGGTCAATATTGCATCATCTTAAAAAAGATTCAACGGTTCCTAATAAAGCCACGTGGATGAAGGTAATTGAAATTGGCGTGGCCAAAACATAACATATAGCCACGCTATATGGCGTGTCTATAGGATATCCAACGTTACATGTGGACGGTGTAGGATGCATCTAATTTAACGGTCAATATGGCATCATATAAAAAAAATTCAACGGTTCCTAATACAGCCACGTGGATGAAGGTAATTTAAATTGGCGTGGCTAAAACATAACATATAGCCACGCTATATGGCGTGTCTATAGGATATCCAATGAACGGCTCACAACATTACATGTGGACGGTGTAGGATGCATCTAATTTAACGGTCAATATTGCATCATCTTAAAAAAGATTCAACGGTTCCTAATACAACCACGTGGATGAAGGTAATTGAAATTGGTGTGGCTAAAACATAACATATAGCCACGTTAAACCTATATGGCGTGTCGATCGGATAACCAATGGCTATGCCAAAAAATAAAGTGCGTGTCTATAGTGAACCAAATAGCCACGTCAAAAGCAATTTGTGTGTTTATAGTGAACCAAATAGCTACGCCAAAACAATAAATCGAGTGTCTACAGGGTACCAGTACTTAAGTTTTTGGGACACTATATAGCAACGCCTATGGGTTTTGGCATGTCTATTCCAGGAAACAATAGACACGCAAGGTCGGCGTTGCTATAGAGTACCTAAAGCCACGCCATCAAACCTAAAACCACGCAAGCAGAATCCACGCCTAGTCCAAACCAAATTGGCGCGTCAAAAACCCTATGGACACGCCAATTTGGCGTTGCAAAAGAGTCATTTTGTACTAGTGTCTAAAGCCATTATAAGTTAACGACTTAAAGACTTCATTGGATTGTGAAGCCAGACCCAACTATTTTCTCTAAAGTTGCGTGTTCTGATCTTGTTTTATTCTATCGTATTGAGTACTATCTTCTCTAAGATTTGCTCGAGATTTAATCTCCGATAGGCAAGATAAAAAGTAGTCACAAAAAACTTCGTCTCATCGTTTGTGATTCCACAATATCTTGTTTCGCTACCATACGATTAAGATTATTGTGAGGTGATTGATATTACTAGGTTGTTCTTCGGGAATATAAGTCCGGTGTATCAATTGGTTCCTGTTCACCTTGATTTATCAAAAGACGGAACAAAACTCATAGGTATTTCTGTGGGAGATAGATTTATCTATTCAACAGACTTTTCTGTGTGAGACAGATTTGTTTATCAAGTCTTTGACTTTGGGTCGTAGCAACTCTTAGTTGTGGGTGAAATCAGCTAAGGGAATTCAAGTACGTAGAGTCCTGCTGGGATTCAGAGGCGTAAAGAACGTGATTATACCTTAATCAGTGTGAGATTGGTTAGGGTTCAACTACATTCCAGTCCGAAGTTAACTTGTAGTGAGCTAGTGTATGTAGCGGCTTAATATAGTGTGGTGTTCAAATCTAGACTAGGTCACGGGGTTTTTCTGTATTTGCGGTTTCCTCGTTAACAAAATTTCAGGTGTCTGTGTTATTTTTTTTCCGCATTATATTTGTTTATATAATTTAAATATCACAGGTTGTGCGTAGTTCAATCAATTAGATAATCCAACCTTTGGTTGTTGATATAAATTGATTGACACTTGAACATTGGTTTTTGGTACTGTTCAAGTTGTTTCTCATAATAATCAGGCTCACGGATTCTATCTGTTTGATTTGCTGATTACATTGAGAAACAAAGATATAACTCTTGGATACATTTCCATTGATTGAGTCTGACTTTCTAGCTAGCTAATTCTCTTGGAAATTATATTGGAGTTTTTCCATACAGATTGCCTAAACGAAATATTGGGTGTGGTTGTTAGACCCCCGATATTTCAATTGGTATCAGAGCAGGTAAACACGTTTAAGACCTCATAAGTCTGTGTTTGTAGCAATCTGACTCTATGGATAGTAAAGTATCTATTAACGCTTCAGCAGGATTTAACTCTGATCTTAGAGAGTGTTCTGAAGAGCTAGTTAATCTCCCGAAGAAGTTGGATGAACAAATCCGGATCAATTCTGATCTTGTTGTAGAAATGGCAAAGTATAAGGATTTGAAGTCTATCAAAGTATCTTCAATGGATTTGAATTAATCATTTATTTCTTCCCCGAAGAATTGTCACAAGTCATGGGATAAGCGAGGTTTAGGCTTTGTGAAACCTGATGTGACTCAGAACTACTCAGATGAGTTTAAAGATGTTGGTCCATGTATGTTCTGTGATTCTCATAATCATTTTCAACATACGTGTATATCTTTTAAGAAAAGTTTAAAAGTTGCTAGTAATCTTCACAAGAAAGCTGGACAGCTATTTACTTCTCTAAAAAGGTGTACAAATCTAACAAGAAATCCCAAACGGGATAGCAATGTTAGTATGAGAGCTTTTACTCTAAAATCAACATCACCCTTTCAATGGTTCCTTGATAGTGGATGTAGCTGACATATGACTAGCGATCTTTCATGGTTTGTGAATTCAAGCGACTTTGAAGGAGGTCGTGTAACATTCAGAGATGGGAGTTGTTGCTACATAAGCAAGAAGGGGACGATCAAACTTCCTGGCATTCCTGAAATCCATGATGTAGTGTACATTAAAGGTATGACTGTTAATCTTCTTTCTGTTAGTCAAATTTGTGACAAAGGCCATAAAGTTGTCTTCAGTGTGAATGGATGTGGCATTGCAGACAAAGCTAGAAAACTAATTTTTCAGGGAACTCGTGGAAAAAATAATTGTTATCTTCTTGATACTCAGTTTAGTAATTGTTGCAATTTGACTAAGGTGGAATCTACACATATCCGGCATGAGCGTTTTGGTCAAATCAATTATCGCCTTCTAACTAAGATCATCAACAAAGAACTTGTTAGAGGTGTACCAAAAATCAATGCTAAGGTTGATGGTGTCTGTAGTGCCTGTTAAAAGGGTAAACAAACGAAAGTTCCACATAAATCATCTCGAGATATTCTCACTAAAGCTCCACTTGATTTAATTCATATGGATCTCTTCAGTCCTATTCAACAACCTACGATTGTTGGGAAAAAGTATGCTTTAGTTATGGTAGATTATTACACCAGATTCACTTGGGTGGCATTTTTAGCTCATAAGAATGAAACTCTCGGTGAATTCAAGATTATTGTTAATAGAATCCAGAATGAACAAGGTCGCAAGCTAAAGAAAATTAGAAGCGACTGTGGAACTGAATTCAAGGACACTAAGGTGTTTGAATTTTGTGACAAACTGGGGATTATTCAACAATATTCACCACCCATTACTCCTCAAGCTAATGGAGTTGTAGAAAGGAAGAATATGAACATTCAGGAAATAGCCAGGGTAATGCTCCATAACAAAAACTTACCGTTAAGGTTTTAGGGAGAAGCTGTTTTTACAGCATGTTATTTGATCAACCGTGTTTACCTACAGTCAAAAACCCTAAACACTCCTTATGAGTTGTGGTACGGTAGGAAGCCCAACGTACACTATCTCAGAGTGTTTGGAAGTAAGTGCTACATTCTGAAAGTTCGAGAACAGAAAGGGAAATTTGATTCTAAAAGCGATGAAGGTATCTTTCTTGGCTATGCATCTGATAGTTATGGTTTTTGAGTATTTAATCTCAGAACCCAAGTTATGATGGAATTTTCAAATGTCATCATTGATGATCTGAGAAATTTTCATCATGATAACCCTCCTGCTGAATTGCCTCCAACTGAGACAATTGAGAAAGTCAAGGAAATCACTGAATCAGCTGAAGTTGTTCCAACTTTCGCTGATCCTGATATTTCTAGTGAAGAGGAGAAGAGCACTGATCTGGCTATTCCTGTTGAACAAGAACGTGTTCCTCCACAATACCTCTGGGTTCAAAGGAATCATGATACTAACAGTATTATCGGAGGAAAAGATTCTACAGCTAAGACAAGAGGACAACATCAAAATATTTGCAATTTTGGTTGTTATCTATCACAAGTATCATTGATTGCAATTTTGGATATTGAATACTTTGTTAGCAAGGTATCATTGATTGCAAACCGTGATTTGAAGACTATATAATGGATAGCTATAGCAACTAGGAAACCTAATCCCCATACCTCCTGTGTGATACTAGTTGCGACTAGAGTCTATTCTCCTTTAACCTAGGTTTTTCTAAAACCATTATAGGTTAACGACTTAAACACTTCATTGGGATTGTGAAGCCAGACCCAACTATTTTCTCTGTAGTTGCATGTTCTGATCTTGTTTCTATCGTATTGAGTACTATCTTCTCTAAGATTTGCTCGAGATTTAATCTCCGATAGGCAAGATAAAAAGTACTCACAAACATCTTCGTCTCATCGTTTGTGATTCCACAATATCTTGTTTCACTACCATACGATTAAGATTATTGTGAGGTGATTGATATTACTAGGTTGTTCTTCGGGAATATAAGTCTGGTGTATCAACTGGTTCATGTTCACCTTGATTTATCAAAATACGGAACAAAACACATAGGTTTTTCTGTGGGAAACAAATTTATCTATTCAATAGACTTTTCTGTGTGAGACAAATTTGTTTATCAAGTCTTCGACTTTGGGTCGTAGCAACTCTTAGTTGTGGGTGAGATCATCTAAGGGAATCAAGTGCGTAGAGTCCTGCTGGGATTCATAGGCGTAAGGAACGTGATTGTACCTTAATCAGTGTGAGATTGGTTCGGGCTCAACTACATTCCAGTCCAAAGTTAACTTGTAGTAGGCTAGTGTCTGTAGCGGCTTAATACATTGTGGTGTTCAAATATGGACTAGGTCCCGAGGTTTATCTGCATTTGCAGTTTCCTCGTTAACAACATATCTGGTGTCTGTGTTATTTATTTTCCGCATTATATTTGTTTATATAATTTAAATATCACAGGTTGTGCGTAGTTCAATCAATTAGATAATCCAACCTTTGGTTGTTGATATAAATTAATTGACACTTGAACATTGGTTATTGGTACTGTTCAAGTTGTTTCTCATAATAATCTGGCTCACGGATTCTATCTATTTGATTTGCTGATTACATTGAGAAACAGAGATATAACTCTTGGATACATTTCCATTGATTGAGTCTGACTGTTTAGCTGATTCTCTTGGAAATTATATTGGAGTTTGTCCATACAGATTGCCTAAACTAAATATTGGGTGTGGTTGTTAGACCCCCGCTTTTTCATTCTCCATCACCGGTATCACTATCTTCTGTAAATCCAATCAATCCTCTTTTGTAACAGTTTCAATTTCATCTCAGATCCACCAAACTCAGGACATATCGCTTTTCAACTCAGCTCAACCATCACTGTAAATACACCACACGTAACACTAGCAGCAACCCATTTCTTCTCTTGAGCTCAAACAACTTCAAATCCTGTCGATTTGATTTTTCTGAGAAGAAATCGAGAGGAGGAGGAAGAAGAAGAAGAAGAAGAATAAGAAGAAGAAGAAGAAGAAGAAAGAAAGGGGAAAAAAAGCAGATTGAAAATTTTGGAGGTGGCCGGGATTCGACCCCGGGACCTCTAACTCGATTTTGATAAAAATTCCCTTTAGACATTTTAATTTATGACCCGGTTTTATGTTTTTTTCATTTTCAACATATACCTTTGAAAAAGTGGGGGTACAACAACCACACCCAATAATTCGCTTAGCAATCTGTATGGACTAACTCCAATATACTTTTAAGAGAATCAACTAAACAGTCAGAATCAATCTTATAAAAAGTATATCAAAGAGTTATATCTCAATTTCTCAATTCAATACTTACTCAAGCAAATAGAAATATGCGAGTCTAATTGAATACAAGAGAAATTAACTTGAACGGTACCAAAGACCAATATCCATGTATCAATCAATTTCAATCAACAACCAAAGGTTGGATTTACCAATTGATCGATTCAACGCACAACCTGTGATATTTCAATTATATAACAAAATATAATGCGGACAAGAAATAACACAGACACCAGAAGTTTTGTTAACGAGGAAACCACAAATGCAGAAAAACCCCGGGTTCTAGTCCAGATTGAACACACACTATATTAAGCCGCTACAGACACTAGCCTACTACAAACTAACTTCGGTCTAGACTGTAGTGGAACCCCAATCAATCTCACACTTATCCAAGGTGCGGTTGCGCTCCTTATGTCTCTGATCCCAGCAGGATACTACGCACTTGATTCCCTTAGCTCATCTCACCCACAACTAAGAGTTGCTACGACCCAAAGTCGAAGACTTTAATAAACAAATCTGTATCACACAGAAAAGTCTACAGGAATAGATAAATCTGTCTCCCACAGAAATACCTACAAGTTTTGTTCTGTGTTTTGATAAATCAGGGTGAACAGGAACCAATTGATGTACCGAACTTATATTCCCGAAAAACATCCTAGAAATATCAATCACCTCACAATAACCTTATTAATCGACTAGCGAAACAAGATATTGTGGAATCACAAACGATGAGACGAAGATGTTTGTGACTACTTTTCTATCTTCCCTATCGAAGAAATTAATATTAATCCAATCTTACGATTGCACTCAATCACGATAGAAACAACAAGATCAGATCACACAACTACAGAAAAAATAGTTGGGTCTGGCTTCACAATCCAAATGAAGTCTTCAAGTCGTTAACCTACGGGGTCTCGGTAGAAACCTAAGGTTAAAGGAGAATCGACTCTCGCTTATACAACTAGTATCACACAGGAGATGTGGGAACTAGGTTTCCCAGTTGCTAGAGTTCTCCTTTATATAGTCTCCAAATCAGGGTTTGCAATCTAAGTTACCTTGGTAACAAAGCATTCAATATTCACCGTTAGATGAAAACCTGATTAGATTCAAGCTAATATATTTCAACCATTAGATCGAACTTAGCTTGTTATACACAAATGAAATGCACGTTCTTTTAGGTTTGTGTAACCATACCTAAACGTGTACACCTAGTTGGTTCAATAGTAGTTAACTAAATGGTTAGCCATATGAGTACTTTCATATCAACCTTATTCATCTTCACCATAACTAGTTCAAATGACTCAAAATAACTAGTAAGAGAGTTGTTCAATTGCTTAGATCTCATAGAAGTATATAAGACACAATCGAAGCAAAAAAGATTTTGATTCACTTGAATCGATTCATGAACATTATAGCCACGGTTTCCAAATATGCATTCCTTAGTTTATATATGTCTTAGTTCACGAATAAACAGTTTTTAGAAAATAACCCACTTAAGTATGCATACCGGTATGCATACTTAAGTACCCGGTTTGAGTTTGTTTTCATTTCACAAACTCCAGCAGAAATTCACGGGATGTGAACTTCCGGCAGTACGCGTACGGGTACGCGGACTTAGCTTCCGGACTTCCTGAACTAGTAAAGTACGCATACTTTAGTTCAAGGATTTTGGACTTACACACGTATGAGTTCACATACAATGTTTATATCCATTCAAGGTTATATATTCTAAACTCTCATTTCAATCATTGAAACATTCTTAGAGGATGTTAAATAGAGGTTATTCACACACTATTTTCATCAAAGCGATTTTCAAGATATTGAAATAATCAACATGACTTTCGTCACTTGTAAAGATGAACTTGGCCAAAGAGAAAGCTTACCAACACATATTTCGAGAAATAGATAAGCGAGATAAACTCGTCTCGAAATAGCAAATGTGTATAATCGAAGTCTATAGAGCAATACGACTTTTGTCTCAAGATAGGAGATAGAATAGATAGATTTTTGAGTGATAGATAAGTTCAAGTCTCCACA
Organism: Papaver armeniacum; assembly: GCA_023531295.1. Classification (NCBI taxonomy): domain Eukaryota; kingdom Viridiplantae; phylum Streptophyta; class Magnoliopsida; order Ranunculales; family Papaveraceae; genus Papaver; species Papaver armeniacum. The sequence goes on along the minus strand of JAJJWW010010179.1, from coordinate 38,473 downwards.
TACCTTTTAGTCGATGAAGTTCCACCAGTTCCTTGAGTAGTTCTTCGTCTTTGCATGATGAACGTGGTGGAGTCTAGAGCTCAACTACACTTTATATCCTAGTTCGATACTTAGCTATAAATAGACTAGAAATCAAGACTTATAGTTTTGGCAACTAAACTTTACAAACAAGCTTGAGATAGCAACGCTTGCGAGTTCGACCGAGCAGTGCTCTAACACCCTTCCTGTTTAACTTATTTACGAAAATCTATAATACAAAACATAAGGGGTTTTTGAGCTTGGACGGTCAGATAATATTTTGAGAGACAAACGTTGCATCCGACCATCCCAGTCTCATCCCAACCAAAGATATCTGACGGATATAAAAATTGTAACCTCTTTTGTTATGAACTTGGTTCCCTCATAATTGAGGTCATAAAATTCATAATGTACATTGGTTGGATTTGTTCATTTATTTGAAGTGCATTCTTTATGTCCACAATACAATTTATTATTAATTATACTTTTTTACAAAAGAACGGTCAACCAAGTCGTTTGAAAAAATAAAATACTTTTTGTATGTTGGTAGCAATGTCTCTATTGATCATGTTATGCCCTCCCTCATTTTGCGTGTTTGTAGGAAGAAACCAGAGGTGGATCAAAATGTTATTTTTCAAGATAAAATTGATAACACGCAAAAATTCTTTATCAAATAAACCAAATAACAACTATTTACATTTTTTTTATTTAGTAAAATGAGTTGGTATTAAAATGCAAAGAATTGTTAAATGGATTGATGATACAATCTTAAAGATATTGTATATTAGTCCACGTGTGATCGAGTTTATGTTATTTTGGTTTTGTTCATCAAAAATAAAATAAAATAATATAACACGATAAAACAATTCGACTAACAAGATTTAATTTCAGTAATTTTTTTTTTATAAATAGGGATAAAATACAACCAACGCACAATCCCACACTCAGTTACACTCAAGTAATTACTCTTAAATCAATTGAACTTTAAACTAACTTTCAAAATTATTTATATGAAGCTTCCAGGTCCATTAGTTCTTACATGTGGAATTCAGCCTAACTGGATTTTGAAATCTAATAAAGTATAATTGTTAATTAGATACATGTCAAATTAATCTTTTTTTATATAATTTTTATAGATATTGACTAGAACTCCACATTAGCCTCATGCAGAGCCGTTACAGCACGAGTTATTTCTAGATAACATTTTAGAGATGGCTTTTTAGCCTTGGACGGTCGGACAACATTTTCAAACACTGCATCCAACTCTATATTACCTGCTATATCATTAACTCATCATCTTCCTTTTAAGGAAGTCGAGTCTCTTTGAGCCTTACAAGATCGAGCTATTATATTCTGCTTTCAGTCTCATCCTATCCATAGACATCCGACTGATGTAAGATTTGTAATCTCCTTCCACTATGGATATATCCATTGATAACGCCTTTAATTAGTTCCTCAGGAATTAGAAAAATTGATGTGGCAACACAAAAATAAGGTGAAAAGTAAATGTTACAACCATGTAAAACTTATATTTTTACACTCATATTTTATTATTCGAAAACAAAAATAAAGAAAAATCTTTGATTCATATTTTTTTTTTTAAAGTCGAATTAGCCAATCTTTGTTAATATGCAAAGAAAAAAGAACATTAGACCCTCTTACCCTCTTTCTAAAAATATCGAATTAGCCAATCTTTGTTAATCTGCAAAGAAAAAAGAACATTAGACCCTTTTTCTAAAAATACAATTTTTTTAATTAGATTCATTATTTCTAGGGAATAATCGAAAAATAAAAACAAATACATACAATGCATATCATAATAATCTTCTTGATCATCACATGGTGGTTTCCTTTTTCCTATGCATGTACTAATTTTATCTTTTTATCTTCTTGATTATGACTATCTTTTTCCTCTTTTCATCTTGAATATACTTTGAGTGGGTTCCATCATAATTAGGAACATAAATAAAAATTAAATGAAATGTGATTTTTTTAATACCATTAGCTTAATTTAATTGTCTCATTATTTGATTTTTTTTACACAAATAGTTAAAAAATACAAGTCAATTATAAAGAACAAGATCCTATCACATAAGTACATAAGAATGTTTTACCATATGAACCAGTTATCTTCATGATCATGGATATCTTCTTGATCACCAGAGCATATGGATAACGAACACAGAACAATAATGCCAGCGATCGAGGACGAATTTCTGTAAGGAAATAACTATATTTATTGCTCCCTAGACGAAGGTTAAGCATAATAGTATGAATACAACAAAAATCAACATCAAAGACTACCAATATTTGGGGACGACTAAATATATCCCTAGCAAAAGAAAGATTGAATACTAATTTAGGGAAAATAAAACAGTTTACCTAGCATTTTCATCATAAATTATTATTTTACTCAGTTGCAAGTGTAACCGATTTTATAATTATTTGGATGACAAATATCTAAGATTTTCAAAGCTACAGGTTCATAGGGGATCAAAATCAGTCTTGCCACAGTTGGCAGTAAGTATTAAAATCATTAGTATAACAAAAAATTATTTTGTCTCATGCCGTGCCATTACGGCACAGGTATAAACGAAAAAGAATTTTTTTTTTACTCCTACGTCATTTTGAGGGGCATTTTCCAATTTTCATTAATAGACAGACACCAAATCCAATCTTTTTGTGTCAAATTGGAAAAAAAGTCATGCTTCATATTGACACAAAGTCACCATATATAGGGTCCTCCCTCACTTCGCTCGGTCGGCCCAATGAATATAACAAACGCTTCTCTAGTGAAACATTAACAATGTTAGGTAATAGTGACCTGGGCTTTCCTAAATTCCTGAGCTTGCCTAAATTCATTGACCTGGCCCAATGAATAATAATAGTGACCTGAGCTTGCCTAAATTCCTTACCGAACCACAACAAAAATAATAACAATGATTGTCTTGTGATATAGAAAAATAGTAGAAGAAGACACAAAGTAGAGGGGAAGAAGAAGGGAGAAACTTTATTCATAAGTGTGTACAATACAAATGTTTAAGCCTCTATTTATATAGATAGAAGACTTGGTGTCCAAGATATGTAAACCCTAAACTTAGGCACGAAGGGCATCTTGGTAAATAAACAATGGTTTATAACACTCCCCCTGATGACCACTGTGGCTAAGTCAATACAAAGATATCAGGAAAACTCAAAAGAGAAAAACCTGAAATTGCATAAGCATGTAAAGACTTAAAACAATGTTGGACACGCAAATGTTGCCTCATTAAAACCTTGACAAGGAAAAACCCAGTGGGACAAAACCTCGACGAAGGAAAAAGAGTACAACGCGATAAGTCCGGTAAATGCACCTTTGATGATCGTGCTCCCCCTGATAAGTACTTTAGTTAAATCTTGGCTTGCAAATCTTCGAGTTGACACTTCCCAATTTCGATAAACGAATTTCTTGAGTATAGAAGATTCTTGTTCTTTACTTGATGAAGTCTTGTTTTGTGTTAGTCTTCTAATAGTAGTTTTCTCGATTCTCCATGCTTGTGTCTTGGATTGCTAGATTCTTGGAGATGATTTGAAGAAATAATTGATGTAGTCTCTTCAACAAAGGGCCAAGATGTAGATACATTACCAGAAGTAAATAAAATTGAATTTGTGGTCATGCCTTATGTGAATTAAAATGACATCCAAATTCCTAAGGGGTTCTTATGTTAACTTGGTCTAACAAAATGACCCAGTTAATGGTGGGAATCCACCAAATAACCAAAATTTGATATAACTCCCCCTTGGATGACCACCATGTTAAATAATTTGTCTCACTAAAACCTTGCCAATAAAACCCAATGGGAAAAAATTTGGCCGAAGGAAAAAGAGCACAAATATCATCATTATAAATAAAATAAAATAATTAAATGTCAACAAGATGTTGCCTCGTTAAAACCTTGCCAGGAAAACCACGTGGGACAAAACCTGAAACGAAGGAAAAAGAGTACAACTTTTGACGATTTATGGATGCTAACTCAACTATATGAATATTATAGAAAATGAGCAACAAAATCATAACTCTAGTCTATCTCAAAGACGAGTTTATGCTAGCATAATTCTAACTGCAGATTTAATAAAGAAAAAAAAAATAGAACTTATGCTGCAAAAGCGTGGATTTTGGTGTTTTTAAGGACTCCTCAAAAGACCTACAAAGTTGATATGATCAACTCATTAATCCGGATTTTTGGTTTTGTACCAAATTTTTAAAAACACAAAGGATTGTTAAATCTGATGTAAGCGAGTCAGTTGGCTGCCTGAATATAACTTTAATCCACCAAGGATTACAAATTCGATAATGTTCTCCAACCACATCTTGTGTGAATGCAATACGAGTCCTTAAAGACTACCACGCAAATGCATCATATTAGAAGAACAAAGTGTTAATTAATGAACCAATCCTAGGGTTTGAACATATAACCCCAAATCGCTCTTAAAACGATATATTTCTCTTAATACGCAATATGACTAACACCAGCCTGTAATTTTCAGGCTTGGCAATTTTAAGGTGTCAAGTCGAGCTAGGATCCTTATATTGCGTCAATTGAGAAATTATAATAATCCAATCTAATTTGGATTACATGCCAACCAATCACATATGTCGATATTACTCTACAGAGGGGTTCAAAACCACCATAATTTATTTCAGTAGCTACTTTATTTGAATATTCGACAATGTATTAACTAATGACGATTATACAAAATTCTCAAGTGTATGCATATCGTGAAAAACATTCAAAAAATTGCTGGTACCAGCGCCTGCAGGCATTATAATCTCCCCATCTTCCAGTGAGGAGATATGAACTATGAGAATATAGATCTTTTGATAGACTCTATTGGAGCACTATCTGTAGCATGTTGCAAAACGCTACATTTTTGTTAGAAGTGATTGGATTTGCCTTTTCAAACGACATTAGCTTATGGAAAAGCTAAATGAGATAATTTTACGCCTATTATTTAATGGCAGCATTTATCGAGTTGATTTAATGGGAGAGAAATTGATATAACTTTAGTTAATTAACACCAGCTTCTGATAGTGTATATAATCTCCCCCTGATTATGGAGGAAATAGTTGTATCTCATATACGAAATCAAGTTTCGTACAGTATTATCCGATTAATTCGAGGACATATACTTAGAATAATTTATGGGTTTTAACAACACCAGTTGGACTGTCAAAATGACTTCAGAGGCCATGAGAAAAAAAAACAATTGTCCTAAAAATAAAAATAAAATTGTAGTCTACTTGACATACAATTTAACATCAAACATGGATTTTATTGGCAACAACCAAAAGCATATAAAATATTCAAATAAATCTCCAAATAATTCTATAACCTCTGTGGCCAATGAGATAATTATTTATAATGAGATCAATTTAGTTATTACAAGGACTAATAATATAGGCTAACAAGCCGGGTGCGCACCCTTTGATCTTTAATGTCCAATTCCAACTACAAGTGGAACAACTTCAAATTTTGGAGTATTATACAAAGAAGAGAACTAAAAATTGATAAATATCCCCAAGGAATGCATCAATTCTCCATCTCATTGATGTTTGCAATAGTGAATACTGACAACAACATCTCATGCTTTTGGGATTTACATAGAAACCAGTTTCAATTGGCTTACATGATTCTTTTTAAGAAAATAAAAAAATCATTGTCGGTATCGACTTTGAAAAAATCCATTATATTGTCGAAAAAATTCTCTCCTTTTTGGCAAAAGTTTAGAAAATATGTCAATCTTATGGAAACAATGGAGAAAATTAGCACCAATTAGAAAAATCATTTCAGTCACCGCAATAGAAGAATCCACTTTTGTGGTCGGTGTATGGTTTCTCGTAAAGAAATAAAAACCATATACAGTTAGATAAGGATACCAAATTTAATTGGGCGGAGGTTTTTCGACCATGCATGTGATTAAATACCATTAAGGTAGCTAAATCGCGATGACACCAATTTTTGGTGATTACAGTTTTATGAAAGATAAAAACTGTAGACATCTTTCAATGGATTTTTATTTTTATTTTTTCTTTCTCTATGAAAAAGGGATAAGAGAAGAAAGGAAATCAAAATTTCTGGGAAATTGATCACCGACATATCCGTATGAGTCTATACTTGGATAACTAAACGTTTAAAATAAATATTAATAATGAACAAATTGATCACAACTAGGTTAGTTACTGCTAGTGCTACCATCTCGGAATAAGAAACCTTGTAGACTGTACCTTATAAGGTTTAAAAAAAATTTGGTATCCACATGAACGTATGATATGTTAACCCTTGGTATATGTCCCATCAATCTAAATACCTTACATAAATAAAAACAAACATGCGAGGTATATATATATATATAAATCTGTTAAGAAAAAGTTGAAAAAGAATGAAACGGTTGATTGTTTTCCATTCTTCTTTTATTGGAGATCATGCACCAACTGATCCAGGAAGATTCACGACCTCTGTTCATAATTCCATATAGGTTCCGGTACGGTGCAAACCTATCAATAGATATCTAGTTAGATTTTCATTAACAAACTAGAAAAGAATAAAAAAAAAAAATCAAACCGAAAGAAAGAGTTAGGATATATATTAAAGTTCTCTTTGCTCGTATCGGCGGACCAACGTGCATGATAACGTCTTGTGATATAGAATAAGAGTAGAAGAAGACACAAAGTAGAGGGGAAGAAGAAGGGAGAAACTTTATTCATAAGTGTGTACAATACAATGTTTAAGCCTCTATTTATATAGATAGAAGACTTGGTGTCCAAGATATGTAAACCCTAAACTTAGGCACGAAGGGCATCTTGGTAAATAAACAATGGTTTATAACAGATTGTAAATATTAGATGTTCGAAAACTAAATTCCTAATAATGGCCGCCGGAAAGTATAAGCGATTAATGGGGCATTTGCGCCAAGAAGATATCAAGAATCAAATTATTGATTTTTTACTTCAGTCTCTTTCAATATTAATTTCAAAATAAGTATCAGCACAGGCCTCGTATGAATGTTGCATTCTTTAACAAAATTTTAGAAGAAACTAGAAAATGTGTGGATGGAGAGAGCAATAAAAAAGAAGAATTATGGGGAGCGATAAAGCAATTCAAGAACTGTTGCCTAAAGCATGCGGAAGCAATTTATACATACAATAATACTATAAATATTGCAAAGAACACAAGCAAACTAGAAAAGAATTTAACGAGGTTGAATCCTCGGGAAAGTAAAGTATCATCGTATAAGAGAAAACACATAATCCTAAGAGACAAGAAGAATTTTTGGTGTGTTTTTCTAGGTTTTCTATTTGGCTATTTATATAGGTCTTTTGGGGTAAAAATTGATTCCGTTGTTTTTGGTAAATTTGGGTATGTTGATGAGAAACGAATTCAAACCCTAAACAAATGTACTGCACATGAGTACTTTTAGATTCGAGAGATCAATATGTAAGACTCTGGCCTAAACCAAGAAATGGTTGTTCCATATTCAATTCGGTCACAAAGTGAAGGAGAAGGGTTGATCTTAGGGAGGGAAGCGAAGAAAGTGTTTGAGATCAAAATGTAGAATTATGAAGGTGTGGATGTTTTATGACTTGTATTAGAATGTGGAACTGGCTTGCAGATTGTAAGCTTATCAGTTCTTGTTGTTTTCTGGATACTTGTGTTGATCACCTTTGTTCTTTATTGAAATAGGTTGAAATTCTATTTATACAAGTCATTGAAAGCACCCTGATCTCGTAGGAAGTGGAGGCAGTTAAGTAGTGGAGAAGTGGGGTTGTGCGAAAGGTGGTGATCATCATGTTTCCATTATGAGGGAAGACCGGTCACCCTTTCACCCACTACTCTCTCTGTTAATTGTCCATCCTTTACTGACACTTTCTCGTAATGGGCGCGTTGCACGCCGCACGCCGTAAACCACCAGACCCATACCCCAGTGAACATCCCCCAGTTTGTGACACGTTTGATGTCTCGAGTATTTTGTAGGAAAAGATGTACAGCAGGCTGCTTAATGAATCAAGTCACGAGACTCGCTGTTTAAAGTAGCATATAGTGCTTTTAGGTCAAATAATAAAATTATTTGTGAGATCAATATTCATAAAGCATCGTTTATAATTGATGCAAATGAAACATCTCTTTTAAACAAACTGCTGAAAAACAATTGATGTGCAGGAAGCATCGTTGTTTTAGAGTTCGTCCAAATTAGTCGCGAGTTAAAAAGAGCGTGACCGGCCACCTTTGGGCGATCGTTTGGGAACCCTATGATCAAGCTACAACTTGGCCGATCGTTCCCTGTGGAGGAGGGATAGCCGGTGATTACAACGTTACCCTATTGTCCTCCTAAAAATAGACCATCCGACTAGGCTAGCGAAGTTGGATGGATGAGATGATTTGCGGCAGTTGCATACTGCCATTGATTGAATTTAGGGTTTAGAAACCGTGTGGCCAACCCTATTTAGGCTAATCGATTCAAGGCACTGGACATTGGTTTGAGCAGGCCGATTGGTCAGATGTAAAGGCAAGCTGCCGGTGATCATGCTGACATCTATTGGGTCGCCTAAAATCAAATCTAAGCCATTCAATTTGGCTGGCGAAGATGGAAGGATGTGATTGATTTACGACAGTAGCATGCTGCCGCAACGCAAATTAGCGCTTCCAAAACAGCGCGTTCACCCTAGTTTGATCAAGCGATTTGGTGCGCTCTTGGCTTGCCATGAGCAAGTCGATCGACCAGGGATGGAGTTGGGTCACCGGTGAACACGCCAACACCCTTTTGATCATTCGAAGGAAGATATATACCGTCCAACTATGCTAGCTAAGTTGGGCGGATGTGATGAATTTAAGACCGTTATGGTCGGTCTTAGCTCGTTTGAGCTCTTTTTTCAACAGCGCGATCACCCTGATTCTGGCTAACGTTCAGGGGTGTTGCGGGTGAACTAAAGGAATTCCGATCGGCTGGGATGATAGTGGGCCCGCCGGTGGACATTATGGAAGTTGCCTAGTTCCGCTAGGAAGAGGCTAAGTTTTTTGAATTATGTGGCCAAATCGTGTGGCCGCGATTGCTCTTTAAGATTGACATGGACAGTCTAGATTTTCCTTAAGGAATTTAAGCGCGTCGATCGTGCTAACTTTTAATTAAAAAGCGCGTTGACACGAAAAATCTCTTTATCAGAGAGTGGCGCAGCCTGTGTGAGTACTTTCATGCAGATCTCAATACTGACACTTCGGGAGATTCGTGCTACTCCGCTGCGAGTGAACATTAATCGTCATGTCATGCCAATATTGAGAGTTCAGCTGGGGAACATAGCATAGGAAAATACTAGGAAGGCCATGCATTAGTGAATAATGCTGGTGCAAGATAAAATTTATAGAATATTTGGGATTGTTGCTACATGCACCATTCTGAGTAAATTTTATATACATAGATATATTGCATTGCTCAATACATATATGAGCGAAGAGGCTTAGGAACTCATCACTTTTAAATGGCTCCATTTCATTAGTGAATAATGTAACTAGGAGCTTAAATACTCATAAGGCTCTATACTAGTGAACAATTCATCTAGGAGCTTGAGTTTCAATACAATATGAAGAGCGGCATAGGCACTCATCAGATTTTGATATATTCTTCAAGTTCCTTGCGGAAAATAGACATATCAAGGTCTACTACTTCTGATGCTGGGTCAGGTAGGCAGACTTTTACATTTTTCACCCTATACTAAAAACCACCATCAACAATAGGTTATATTACTTAGCCTATATGAATAGCGTTTCCTAACTTGTCCAAGAATTAGCTCCAAGAATTAGCTCCCAAGTTCCTAGATTTTAGGCATAAGTAAACAATTAAGTGATTAGGATTAACACACAAGTGTATTTATTTTATTATAACATAAACAATTATAATGCGGAAGTAAAGTAAATAACACAACACAACACAAGATTTTGTTAACGAGGAAACTGCAAATGCAGAAAAACCCTGGGACCTAGTCCAGTTTTGAATACTCTCAGAATTACGCCGCTATAAAAAATCAAATACCAACTTCGTATAGTTGAGACCAAGCAGACTACCCCTAGCTACCTAGTTTCCTCAGTATCCCTGCGCCTGCACCTTCGACTTCTAGAGTCACGTACGTGAATAACAAGTCCTTAGGATCGTATTCTAAACAGCAAAGGAAGAATTTGTTTGGTAACCACTCTAATCAATCTTGCTACAAGATAAGATGAGTAGTTGACAAAGGCTCTTATGTTTAATATAATAAACACCTTTGTATGGTTAGATCAGTCTAAACAATATCTACCGAAATAGTCAAGTATAGATTCGCACTCAATCAATATAGAACTCAAAGAGAAATACAGAGAATGTCAATCTCATGCAACTAATAAATCATATATATCAAAGATAAATCGATTCTAGTTGGATCCCAACCGATCAAGGTTTATGCACTAAATCCACAAGATACGAAAACCAATAAGAAATCTTCTTCGTCTTCAAATCTTCTTTAATCTTCAATAACCTGCACAACACCACTTGAATCTCTAGTGATCAATCACGCACAGAACGGAGTCTGTTAACAATGGATTATCACAAGATATCTTTAGATCTAACAACAGTTCTAAATATCCCATCAATACTTTGATCTAGTCTGGGTGAATCTTATATCATAAGAGAAGATTGTCAAGAATAAACAAACTAGGTGCAATTAAAGTTTCAACAACCGTTAGTCAATCAAATCAAATCGAAAACTAATAACACTTCAATTATCTAGTTTCCCACTAACGGTACTCGTAGAGCTTCTTGATCCCACATAAGTCTTTAAACGAGCGGTCGTAAGAGATTTCACCTAATTAGGATACTTTCCTCTCCGAATAGACGGATCCACCAGAAACAACAAGAAATGAAGTTTGCCTGGCTCTTAGGATAGTTTTCAAGAAATGCAAACTTAAGTATTTGTAGACCAAGGATGTTTGGACACCAAGGAAATTCCAAAACCGCAAATATTCACAAGATATGCAATGAATGCCCAAATTTGGTTTTCCTAATTCCAATAAATGTTGGTCCAGTATTTCCGAACTCTCTCATAGAAATCTCCAATTAGTAAATGCACATTACTAATTTTTATCTCTAGAGATATGCATTAATTACTGGTAATTAAAGCATATAAAACCAAAAACCTTAATTAAAAGATTCTTAATTTATTGCACAAGATCACCTTGAGTACCAAGGAATATCTTTTAACAATAAATGATAAGAGTTATTGCACGTGTTCAAAGTATGTTGACATCTTTTCACTGCAAATCCTTATTTCATATTTACATGGATTTGCTTCTTGCAATCGATTCTACCACACTTCCAAATAAGTTTAGAATTGGTTCTACCAGTATTCCAAGACTACTATGTGATTGGTGGTACCAAGTCACAATGGTTAGTTTTGATCGGTCTTACCAAGTCACATACATGGTTTCGAATCGGTTATACCAATCACTAGAATCGGTTCTACCTAAACATGGTATCTACTTGTGATCGGTAAGACCAGTCACTAGGATTAATTACACCAATTACAAGGATCGGTTACACAAACTTATGATCGGTCACACCAATTTCCAGGATTGGTCACACCAATTACAAGGATCGATCATACCATATCATGGTGATTACTTAGGATCGGTTACACCAATTACCAGGACCGGTCATACCAAATCATAAATCTAGGTAGTGTGATCGGTTTTACCAAGATACATAACCTGACTTAAGATCGATTCTACCAACTCACACATATTGGTCATCAAAAAATATGCAATGAATAGCCAGACCAATAAACATGTTGATTTCCATTTCGATTCACGAAACAAGTTCATGAATGTACTACTTTCTTTAAACAAATGTAAAACATTGTTTCCTATGATGAAATATTTACCATAACCCATGCACATAATCATAAAACTATATACAAGATTATGTCGATGTCATATCTACGAAGTTCAAAAGATAAGCGTTATACTTCATAGTATAATTCCTTAATACTATGATCATACTATTATGATCATGTCACATCACTAAAGTATTATATATAATATTTATAGTATATACAGCTTCGCAGTTATGTTTTCAATATGCACGACTTGAAAGATACGTTAGGAATGAAACAAGTTCAAGCCAGTATTACTAATTAACCTCTAGTGGAAGGATGATGTCTTGTTTCCAGTTCGATAATTCTTTTCATTCTCAAGGTCTTCAAAGTAATACTTGTATGTATCAACATTCCTAGACTTTCTAGTCTAACCTAAACGAAGTTGACTCTAGTATTTAATCAAGTGACTCTAGATGAGTTTTAATACTAAAATATGACAACCAACCTTGACATACCAACGCTTGGTGAGTTCAACCGAGCAATGCTCTAACAATGTGGATCAATGTTGAGCAATGATGAAACTTGATCCCATATACTACTTTCGTTAACATATCAGCATGGACTGTCTTTGATATCGATCTTCACAATTAGAATGTCTTCTTCTTTTGAAATTTCTCTAACAAAGTGAAATCGAGCATCTATATGTTTGGTTCTGGCATGATGCACGTGATTTCTAGCCAATTAAATTGCATTAAAACTATCACAATGCATGGGCAGTTGTTCTTACACAACACCCAATTCATATAGCAAACCATGTAGCCGTATAGCCTCTTTAAATGCTTATTTCATTGTCATATACTCCGCTTCAATAGTTGAGAGAGACATAGTAGACTACAAAATTGATCTCCAGCTAACCGGTGCTCCTTTCAGGGTAGATACATACTTTATAATTGAACGCCTCTTGTCAAAATCACCAGCATAGTCAGAATCTACATAACCAACACACAGCTGATTGTTCCCATCTTCCTTCAAAAACTCCAAGCCAACATCAACTGTACTGTAAAGGTTCCTCAAAATATATTTCACAGCTTGTGAATGTCCCTTACGAGGATTATGCATATAACGGCTAGTCATAATTATACGAGCATTGCTCGTTCGAACTCACAAGTGTTGCTATCTCAAGCTTTTTTTCAAATTTAGTTGATCAAAACTATATCTTGATTTCTAGTCTACATTTAGTCAAGTCTCGGATTAGGATAGAAGTGTGTAGTTGAATACCAGACATCATTGCTTTCTAATGTTTGAAGGCGAAGATCCACTAAGGCTTTTAGAGAACTTCGTCAACAAAAGGTAAGTGAAGACTGAACCACATATTATTACTCAAGTTTTCACCTTATATTTATGAGACTATGTCGTATGACTAAAGTGGACTTTACATGCACAACAGAAATTTTGAGTCAAGTTTCTCTTGTTAATTATTCTCGAAATATGTTGACTAAGCTTAAGAACATTTTTTCATACTTGGTAAATTTGGTTAAGAACAATTTATTTTGTATGACCTAAATCGTGACTCAAGTTAATCATTTGAAAATAGCCAGGAACAGTGGTATGTGTCATTGATGTTATTCGGGAATGTTTCAAATTGATTATTAGAGAGATATAGAACTACAGTAAATCTAGATACATGACAGTACTGTAAAGACCCATAAGCGCGTCAACGCTTTTAGATCGGTCAAGAGACGATTTAGCTGTAACTCGATTAGCTAAATATGAATTTTATTTAATAGTTTGTGGCTAGGTTACCAACCAAAGTTGTTCCTAAAACTGTTTAATTCCTTATGGAAAATGATTATTATGAAAAAAAATAAAAAAAAATAATAGAAAATAATTAAACAATAATTTGGACATGAAACTAGTACCATTAGATAGATCTCAAAAATCTACTCAAAATGGACTACTTGAACGCGTAAACCGAATACCAGACAAGAAAGAAATCACACTCGGAAATTGGAGTCAAAATTAGTCTAAACTCAATCAGAGTTGACCTTGATCGGTGACCTCGACCATGACCCTACATTAACAGACTTTGACTTGACCTTTGATTGAAAGTCAAATGTGTTTTGACTCATGTTGACCAGATTAAGATAATTCTCTAATTAACCTAATATAATCAGGAATTAGTTAATTAATAGTTAATTAAATCAACTAATTAAGGTTAGCCAATTAAATTAATTGTTTACGTGAAATAGATATTTTTAAGTTTGAAACTTATCTTCTTTTAAAAGTTAAGAAGGAGTTGTTGTTTAAGAAAGAAACAGATGAGTCATTGAGAGAGTTAGTAGGAGTTATATTTATCATGATAATGGTGATAAACTTGAAATGGAAGAGATATATAGGGATACTTATTGAAAGTGTTGTGTAGATTATTTTGATGATGAAGTGTGATGATTAGGTAGTAGAAAGTGTGTTAGATATAGTTTGGAAATGATTGGAAGCAATAATAATCAAATAAAGGAATAGAGAAACAAAATATGAAAGAAACAAGAAAGTTGATGAAACTAAAAATTAATGGTGTTCTTAATGAGAAAGTTGATTAGTATCATGATATGGTGATGATGAAAAAAGCTTAACTGGTTAAGTTAGTCTTTATTAATAACGAACGATTTAAAGGATGAACCAGTGGATCGCGGATCTCGAGGTAGGCGTGGTTTTCCTTCAAAACATGTGGGAGCTCTTGTAATCATCCTGTAATCATGAAGTTTTTTTTTCCAATTGCGAGCATGATGTGCTTTTACTTTTTGTGAGCATATTTGTGTGTAATTGAATGGGTATGAGTTGTGATATGCGTTACCTGGTATCCCCGCAGGGAGTGTCTATAGTTTCCCCATGGCTCCTTGCTAAGTTAATTCAACACGGAAAATGTAAGTATTACCTTATTTAGCACGAGAAGTGTAAATATTATCTACTAGCATATTAGTGCAAATTATTACTTTTTATTTTATATGGTAAATTTATGTTTAAATAGCACGGGAAGTACAATATTATCTATGAGGTATTTGGGGAAAAAGGTCGTTTGCATATCATACTGGTTTGATCGCAGAGATTGTATAATGGACCGCAAAATCTGCATTTCTTTTATAAAATGTTATATTCCGATGTTGTGCTCGGTGCTTATTGTAAAAGGTGTTAATCGCTTTCTTATATTGTTGTACTTAAATTGTTTATCTTTTAGTAGTATGTTAGTGATTACTTGAAAGTTATCTGTTTCCATTGGGAACCCTTGTGGGATGATGTGCTCACTCGTTCCCACTTCAGTTTCAGTATTTAGAAGAAAAGGTGCGCGTGAAGATACTGTGAAAAGACGAGGGTACCCAATTACACCACAATCTTTTATTTATCAACCTATATGTCCACTACCAATGTGATCGTCTATATACAGAGTCGAGACGATATGACAATTCGGTTCACACTTCTTGTGATTATCTATGGATAGGAGATCGAGACAATACAACAACAAGGTAACTTGTGTGATTGACTATGGATACAAGATCGAGACAATACTACAACAAAGTGTGTTACTTGATAATAGGTTCGGTAATAACCAAACTCTATAGGATCACTATCAAGTAATGCGGAGTTAATGTATATGTGTATTTTACATTATTATAATAAACAATTATAATGGGGAAATCAAAGTAAAAGACACAGCAAGATTTTGTTCGAGGAAACCACAAATGCAGAAAAACCCATGGACCTAATCCAGTTTTGAATACTCTCATATTAAGCCGATATACAAATCTAATACCAACTTCGTATAATTGAGACCAAGCAGACTACCCCTAGCTACTTAGTTTCGTCAGTATCCCTATGCCTTCGACTTCTAGAGTCACGCACGTGAATAGCAAGTCATTTGGATCTTATTCCAAACAGCAAAGGAAAAATCTGTTTGGTAACCACTCTAATCAATATTGCTAAAGATTTAGATGAGTCGTTGACAAAGTATCTTCCGTTTAATATAATAAACTCCTTCGTCTAGTTAGATCAATCTAACTTTAACTACCGAAATAGTCAAGTATAGATTCACACTCAATCAATATAGATCTCAAATATATATATAGAGAATGTCGATCTCACGTAACTAATCAATCGAATAAATCCAATTCTAGTTGTATCCCAGCCGATCAAGGTTTGTGCACACAATTTACAAGATACGAAAACCAATAAGAAATCTTCTTCGTCTTCAAATATTCTTTAATCTTCAATAACCTGCACAACACCACTTGAATCTCTTGTGATCAATCACGCACAAAACGGAGTCTTTTAACAATGGATTATCACAAAATATATTTAGATCTAACAACAGTTCTAAAGATCCCGTCGATACTTCGATCTAGTTTGAGTGAATCTTATATCAGAAGAGAAGATTCTCAAGCATAAACAAACTAGGTGCAATCAAAGTTTCAACAACCTTTAGTCAATCAAATCAATCAAAAACTAATAACACTGCAATTATCTAGTTTCCCACCAATGATACTCGTAGGGCTTCTTGATCCCACGGAAGTCTTTAAACGAGCAGTCGTAAGAGATTTCACCTAATTAGGATACTTTCCTCTCCGAATAGACGGCTCCACCAGAAACAAAAAGAAATGAAGTTTGCCTGGCTTTTAGGATAGTTTGCTAGAAATGCAAACTTAGGTATTTATAGACCAAGGATGTTTGGATACCAAGGAATTTCCAAAACCGAAAGTATTCTCAAGATATGCAATGAATGGCAAAATTCGGCTTTTATAATTCCAATAAATGCTCGTCTAGTATTTCTGAAATCTCTCAATAGAAAATCTCCAATTAGTAAATGCACATTACTAATTTTTATTCTCTAGAGATATGCATTATTTGCTGGTAATTAAATCATATAAAACCAAAAACCTTAATTAAAAGATTTTTAATTTATTTCGACACACGATCACCTTGAGTAAGAGTCATTGCTCGTGTTCAAAGTATGTTTACATCTTTTCACTGTAAATCCTTATTTCATATTTACATGGATTTGCATTCTTGGAATCGGTTATACCACACTTACAAACAAGTTTAGAATTGGTTCACCTGTTTTCCAAAACTACTATGTGATTTATCAAATATCAAATCACATACACGGGTTCAATCGGTTCTACCAATCACTGGGATCGGTTATACCTAAATATGGAAACACTTGTGATCGGTCACACCAGTCACTAGGATCGGTTACACCAATTAGAAGGATCGGTTCCATCTACACATGGTATTACTTGTGATCGGTCACACTAGTTACCAGGACCGGTTACACCAATTACTAGGATCGGTCACACCAGTAACCAGGATCGGTCATACCATTACATGGTGATTACTTAGGATCGGTTATACCAATTAACACAAAACGGTCATACCAAATTATAAGTCAGGCATTGTGATTAGTTATACCAAGATACAAAAACC
This sequence comes from Papaver armeniacum, assembly GCA_023531295.1. Taxonomy (NCBI): domain Eukaryota; kingdom Viridiplantae; phylum Streptophyta; class Magnoliopsida; order Ranunculales; family Papaveraceae; genus Papaver; species Papaver armeniacum. The sequence goes on along the minus strand of JAJJWW010010179.1, from coordinate 21,108 downwards.
TAAGTTAAGATCGGTTCTACTATCTCACACATATTGGTCATCCAAAGATTTGCAATGAATACCCGGACCAATAAGCCTAATGATTTCCCTTTCGATTCACGAAACAAGTTCATGAATGTACATCCTTTAAACAAATTTAAAATATTGTTTCTTAGGATGAAATCTTTACCATAACCTATTCGCATAATCATAACAATATATACAAGATTATGGCGACAACATATCTACGAAGTTCTAAATATAAGCGTTATACTTCATAGTCTAATTCCCTAATACTATGATCTTACTATTATGATCATGTACTAGAATATTATACAATATGTACAATATATACAGCTTAGCAGTTATGTTTTCAATATAGCACGACTTGAAAGATACGTTAGGAATGGAAACAAGATCAAGTCAATATTACTAACCTCAAGTGGAAGGATGATGTCCTCGTTGTACTCGTTACTTCTTCACATTCTTCAGGTATTCGGAGTAATACTTGTACGTCTCAACAGTCCTAGACTTTCTAATCTAACCTAAACAAAGTTGACTCTAATATTTAATCAAGCGACTCTAGATGAGTTTTCATACTAAAATATGACAACCAAACTTGACATACCAACGCTTGGTGAGTTCAACATAGTTATGCTCTAATAATCTGTTTTCGTAGCGTAAAGTTCTAGCGAACTGATGCTTATTTATCTTTTATATATTTATTTTTTCTATGCAAATAACACATTATTATATTCATATCACTCGGGAGACTTATATTCATATAATACCAGAGAGTTTGGGTTTTTTTATTAGCACATTATGTAATTTTGATTCTTAAAATTGATAATCCAGATTTGATGCTTCAATTAGATTGTAATCCTATTATCTAAGCAGGTGATTAGGTTGGGGCGTCACAAGTACACATACCAGCTTACATACTGGCGCAACTGTTATAGGTCCGGAGCCGTAGTACATGTACCCAGTACACGTACCGACGGAGCTATAGTTCGGCAATGACTTTTTGTACACATACCGAGTATGCAAACCTAAAAAAGTCTGTTGACTCGTGAACTAAGGATGGTACACATACCTAATATGCATACCGAAAAGGTTTTGTGGACTCATTAACTTATTTTGTCTTAAGGGTATACAAATCTGGTACACGTACCATGACAAAATAACTCACGAACAGGAAGTAAGTACACTTTCTAGGTGCACGTACTTACCATTTCAAATATTTTTGGATGCATCATAATTATTTCTATGAGATAATCAACATTTGAACAACTCTCTAAAAAACATATCTAGACATATTTGACCACATTATAACCTATGATTGTGACTCAACATTAAAGTCTTAAAGTGTTATATAAAAATGGTTAAGCTTATAGGTCACGGGGTTTTTTCTGCATTTGCGGTTTCCTCGTTAACAAAGTTTCTGGTGTCTGTGTTATTTTTTATCCGCATTATATTGTTTATCTTTATAATTAAAATATCACACGTTGTATGTAAATCAATCAAAGTAGATACGTCCATCGTAATTGGATACGAGTTGATTTATCTTGGATATTGATCTTTGGAATTGTCCAAGAACTCTCACGATATAATCAGGTTCACGGACTTGTCTCCGTTTACATATTGATTATGTGAGAATAGATGTAAACTCTTAATATAATTCTAGATTGAGATTCATTAAGTTGTAACTCTGGAAACTATATTTGAGTTTAGTCCATACATGTTGCCTAAAAAAAAGTTAGTGGTGTATTTTGGTACCCACGCTGTTTATGGGTGAAAACTATTTCTGCCGGTTTTGGTAATTTGGGGTGTGTGGATGAGAAATGAGTCTAAACCTTAAACAAATGCACTGCACGGGAGTTCTTGTAGATTCGAGAAATCAATCTGTGCAAATCCGGCCTAAACCAAGAAATGGTCGTTCCAGACTTGTTTCGGTCACAAAGTGAAGGAGATGGGGTTGATCTTAGGGAGGGAAGCGAAGAAGGTGTTGAGATTGTGAAGGTGTTGGCTATGTATGACTTGTATTAGAAAGCTGAACTGGCTTGAAGTATGTAAGCTATTAGTTCCGGTGTTTGAATACGATTGTATCAACACTTGCCTCTGTTTTCTTGTCTTGCCTTGTTCCTCTTCGGAAAAATAGGGATGAGAACCTATTTATACAAGTCTTTAAGCCTAAACCTCGTATCTCGTGGGAAGTGGAAAAAGTGGAGTGATGGAGTAGTGGAGTTGGTGTCACACGACCAGTCTTGCCCACTTCTCCCATCATCACTAACCGTCCATGACTTCCTGACACGTTCTTGTGATGGCGCGTTGCGCGCTGCACGCTGTAAACCGCCAGACCAATACCCTAGTATGTATCCCCCAGTTTGTGACATGATTGATGTATCGAGTGTGTGGATCGTGGGACCCACGGAAAGTAGCATGTAATGCTAGATTAAATAACTAAGTTATTTAGGAAGTCGATACTTGTGAAGTATGTGTGTATTCTATGCAGGTACTGCATCGAGTATATTCAGCATGTATGAAACATCGCTGTTTGAGTGTCTCAAAATAGCCTCATGTCCAGCCTACTTCATGTGATAGTTTGGAGGTTGCGCAAGCAAGTCCTCCCTTGGCCGACCACATGGTGTGGTAGAGTGACGGGTGGTGATCACCATGACGCCTCACTGACCAATTAATTCCTGACTAGGGATGTATAACCAAGATGGTGAAGTTGGAAGGACGAGATGATCTTTGAGACACTCATCTGCGACCGTTAGTGGAATTAGGGTTTTTGAAGAGGTGCGCAAGCATCACTCTTTAGCTTGGTCGAATCCAAGCTTGGGATACGATTTTGGCAGGGCGGATCGTGCATGTGTGTAGACGGCATGACGTTGTAGGCGCCTATACCTCATTGTCTCGTGAAAGTGTGATCTGGGCCACTCAATTTGTCCAGCGAAGTTGAGTGGTCGAGATCAATTTGCGACAGAAATCTGGTGCCGCAAAAGCCGCGCGTCATGCCAACTTCGGGCGCGCGTTTCAAGACGACCAAGCTTGGTCGGTCTTGGCCGATTAGTCTGGTATACAGACGGCGAGCTGGTGTACACGTCCATACCTTAATATCCCATAGAAATGTGATTTAAGCCACTCAATTTGTCCGGCAAAGTTGAGTGGTCGAGATTAGTTTGCAATTGGGAGGTGTGACCACGCCTAGTTTGGGCATGCGAATCGAGGCAACCAGGCATGATATGCCTTGGCCGATCGGGTGTGGAGATAGATGGGCCCACGGTGGTCATGTTGATACGCACCAGACTCGCTTAGTCTAATCCTCGGACCCTTCATTCGTGCGCAGGAGAAAATGGACGCTCGTGATGTTCAAACCCTAATTAGGGTTTCACCGGCCGTGCGTCATGCCTTGTTTGGGCGCACGAACTGGAATGACCAACTATAGTCGGTCCTGACCGATCGGTCATATATGTAGGCGGGCCCACGGTGTTTGTGTTGACATGCTCTGGGCCCTTTGAATCTATATCTACACCCTCCATTTATGCCTGCGAAAATGGATGGTTGAGACTGTTTTGCAACACATGTAATGTGGCGCAAACCCTAATTTAGGGTTTTTTGTCCATACTGCTTTGGCTTGGACGGTTTGGCAAGCTATGCCACCCTTTTTGGGAGGCCGGCCATGTAGTTGCAGGAAATCAAGCTCGGAGAAATTGAGGAGCCCAAAGAGCGAAGAATTGGAGTCGAGCATCTATGGAGCAGAAGCCAAAGCCGCGCACGAAACAGTTGCAACCCAACAAGTAGCAACTCATCTACAAGACATGGGCTTGAGCTAGACCCGACCCGCGACCGGATCCGAGCCCGTCCACTCCAAGCCGTTGAGATTTCTATCTTACGCATCCAATGGTCGCCGCCTCCACGCGCATCGAGTTCGGCTGCTCCGTGCAACACCAAATCACTCCAATCCTCCCTACACCGTTCGAGATCTCACTCCCACGCATCCAACGGTCGCCGCCTTACTCTCATCAAAGCTCGATGTACCCGCTCAACACCACACCACCTATATAAGCCCCCTTAGCCAAAACCTAAACCCAATCTTCTCCTCTCCACCCGACAGAGCTCGCTCTCGCATCTCCTCTCTCGCCCGACCATACCAGAGCCCTCTCCGCCACCATCTCTCCTTCCCTGACACCAACAGTACCACCACAACAATCTTCAACGCCCCTAGTTCGAGTTATCTTTCATTTAGCCTCTCTTAACCCTAGAGGCTATATTAAAGATAATTGGGGCTAGGGTTTGTCTTACATCAAATCAAGAGCAAGGGAGTCTCGAGAACCGCGGGAGTAGAGCCAACAACAAATTCGAGTATGGGTTAGAGTATGTTTGAGAGTATTTTATAGTTAATTTAGATTTTTGAAGAATTAGGGTTTGGTTGTTTTGAGCTGTGCATGTATAAATTGAAGTGTGTGGGTGTGTAGAAAGGCATGCCTGGGCTAGCCAGAGCACCACTCTAGTTTAATTTGTTATTTTTTAGTTTAATTATGTTTTAATTTCATTCACTGGGGTGTTGATGAAACCCCTAGTTTCCATGTTAAGTATATCAATCTTCATGTGTTCTTGTTATGATTAAATTGTTAGGATTAATGCTTAGTTAATGAATCAACAATTACGTGATAGGGTGTATCTTGTAGAAAGACATCCTATACTAGGGAAGAGTTAGGGATTTATCTAACCAAAGATCAACTTTAGACCTTCAAATGAAGGCACAAGAATACAATTCTAGTTGAGTTTGCTCCGAGCATGAAACTAGAGGTGGATTCACCACCCTGGTGCTTTCCACATTGCCACTGCCTTAGCTTAGAGTCACTAAAACAACTCAGTCGCATCGACACATCAAACAATAGCTTTGTCACTCATAGAATTCAGTTGAAGTAAGCCTTAGATCAACATTAGCACCACAAGTCTCTGTGGTTCGACTCGTATTTGCCCCGTGCTTCATAAATGACACCGTGCACTTGCGGTATCACTCGTAGGCTATAAAATAAACCATCTTCCATCTACATTGTAATCCTTAGCGTAATATTCTGCTTCATTTTTTTAGTTCCATCTGCTAGTCTCTCTCTAGTCTTGCTTTCTCACCGTATACCTCTCGCATCTCGGCGGTCCTAGCTTCTTTTGTGCTTGTTTTAGCTCACCGCTTGTGCGGCTAGTCACTCACTTTTCCTCTCGGTTCACACATGTTGTAACTTAGATACAAGATCAATCCCGTCATTACAACATTACGGCTATTTTGGCTTTAACTCCTGGTTTCAATTATGCACAACCGAGAACCGATCATCTCCCTTGAGCCCAGCGGTACATGTTGTGCCTATGAGCACCGAGACAAGCTAAAAGGGAGAAGGGCAAGGAAAGGCGCAGACTTAAGGTTAGTCTTGTATTGCCCCGTGCTTTGTAAACCCCGAGCATGCCCCCGCTAGTCATGATGCTCATGTGAATACTTCCTTGATCTTTGACCTCACACATGCTAGCCGAAAATATTCGACACCGCACCGAACCGTATGCTTGACCCCCGTTAAATGAATCACTTTCATTGCATAAAGTTACAAACTAGCTGCCCGGTGCCTTGCATGATTAGCTACCTTGCTAGGTAACCACCCCGAAGCTAAGTGAGCCAACTCTATCTCGCCTCCGTAGTGTTTGAGCATACATCTGCGTGAGAACTAGTGACCTCGTGCAACCCTCCACCCCCCGGAAGCCGTGAGGCCGTGGTTGCGAATTGGCCGGCCCGTGGCCGTGAGTTGCTGGGCCTGCACTTAGAGCTGCACTTAGAGAGTTGCTAACCGTGTAGTGCTCATTTGTAATCTGTGCTTGTGTGCCTAGTGAGTCATCAGCCCTGTCCTGAGCTCCAGCCCCTGAAGCTGTTGAGCCTCAGCTGCAAACCCTGTTGAACTGATTGTTGCTGAAGTATTTGTGCTTACAGACCTGAGTCAACTGACCTTGTCCTGTGCACACATCAAACTGTTGTTTTCTCTTGTGCTTGGCCTGACCAGAGCTGCACATAAGCTGCCAATCGGTGCCTTACCAAAGTGTGCACACGGCCGCCGGCCTCGAGTTGCCAAACTCGCACATAACTTGCCCCCGTGCCTCACCATTTAAACCACATAAATCGGGCTAGAACCTGTAGTTGCGAAATCCCAATACACCCCTCACTATATTTTGTTTAACTAATCCATTCAAAAGATAATAGATGAACAATTATGAATGTTTATTAATAACTTTCTTGAATCTTTACACAGGAAAATGGAATTACACTTAAGAACTTACAAATATTCTCTCTCTTTCTCTCTCTCTAATGACTTACTCTCCAATCCAAAAAAACTCCCCCACGACAGATCCACTCATCCCTTTATATAGGGTAGTACATAGTGAATGACAGCTAAGCTATCCTTTATTTTCGGAAATGTCTTGCGAAGTGTCGCGAGACGTACAAACATTCGTACTCGCGACACTTCTTAACTTTCGCCAGGTTTCATATCCTCCTATCGTCATCCAATGCGTCATTTATATTTAACCTTCTGCGACTGACTCGCAATGTTGTTATCCGTTGTCTTCGCGAGTTGTTGTTGTGGCGATATTATGATCCTACATCTTGCCTCTTCTCATGTCTTCTCTGCGAAGGAGAGAATGTCATGAGAATCAATATTTTTGAACCGCTTATTTTTATTTGTACTTGTTTCAGTTCCTTCTTTCCATACGGACTTTATTACGAGATGTCTACTCCTCCATTCTATTCCTGACACGTTTCTTCCAATCGTTTATTCTTAACCATTCACGTCCCTTCTCACATTAAATGCTCTCGTTTCCCCAGGGATGTTTCTCTCTATATATATTTTTCATATCTTTCTCTTCTCCTCTTTCGTCTTCTCTCTGCAATTTTTCTTTTATCTTCTTCTTCCGCAAGTTGCGCTTTCTATTCATGCAAATCTTCAATCTTTTTTATCATATCTTAATCTTCGATTCTTTATCCATTCCCATATTGATAATGGCTTCACTTAGTCGTATGTACAAACCTCGCTTTATTGAGACTCAGAAAAAGTTGCAAGATCAAGGTTTCACCCTTTCTATCATTCCTAATCAAAAAGGTTCATCTATACTCACTGCCAAGCTTTTTTCTGATCATCAATGTGATGATCATAAGATTATTGTTTCGCTAGGTCAACTTCTCGCAGGACTTCCCATTCCTTTATATGATCCTGAGATGCCACTCTTTTATGAAATCCTTTCCCATCCGAACTTCTCGCGAGCTGTCTATCAACTATGCGGCGATTGTATCCGCCTAATGCTCGAGTTTGCCAGTCGTGGTGCTGGCAAAGGATCTCTATACCCTAACGGTGCCGAGAGATCCCGAATATGTAAATTTAGAAATAATCCACAGAAATACACTTGTGGAAAACTTCTTTGAAAATTATGAAGTAATAGGCATGAGAAATAAGAAATCTCATTTGGGGCGCTCGGTTGAAGAGAAAAGATAATATCCACGAGGATAAATTACTTATGCAAGATATCGGCGGCATTCGGGTAAGAACACTACTCCTCGCCACTCTAAAGATGAGAGGTGGTGGGTTGTTCCTTTGCTCTTAAGTGGACCTTACATAGCGAGGTTCGCATGTACTCCTGCAAATCTCGCGAGGCTATCATCCTTGGGAATTTAAGTGGCCCGGAGACGAAAGAGGTATGTCTCCATAGTTTGCTTTTGCAATCCCTCTTTCCTCTTGTATTCATTGAGTTTGTAAATTTTCCAGTTGCCAAGGCGAGGAAAAGTTACAAGGCAAATCCAGGCAAGCACCTTGGCAATACTTGATCGCTTACGGATGAAGTAAGAAATATCCTTTTTGTATTACTTAACAATATTGTTGCCTCTATTTCTTATCTTCATTTGTATGCGAAGGTTGGCATGTGAGAAACGATAGGCTGCGAAGGTTAAAGGCAAAACTAAAGCCAATGCACGCAAGGATAAGTCTTACTGCTCCACCATCTAAGAAGCGAAAAGCTCGGCCTTCCTCTCATCTTAGCTCAAGTTAAGAGTCTTCCGATGAAGATGATAATGATAATGTTTTGGATTCAACTTTCCAAAATGAAGCTCAATCGACCAATTCTCCTATGGATCAATTGTTCGACATCTTCTCGGATTCTCTTCAAGGAATTGGAGATACTCACGACTTCTATATGCGAGAGCCTCTCCACTTTATGCAATGCTACACTCTTTTGGATGGCAATGACTCTTTCAAAGGAGTTTCTAGATCTGTATCCCCTAGCTTCTTAAATGCACTTAATTCGTTGGTATGTTCGACCTTATGTTTCCCTTCCAACTTCATTTTTTAATTTATATCTTAATAGCCTTTTTATCTTTCTTCGCGTGGAAAAACTTCTTTTGTGGTTGCCTCAGATCTTGAGAGGAGGTATAACATTCAATTGAAAAAGAATACCCAATCTTGCACAAGGATCAAAGAATTAGAAGTTGAGTCTGCGAGATATCGCGAAAAGATCCAACAATTGGAGGCGAGTTTTACGCCGAGAAAGACAAAGTTACCACTCTCCAGAATGCTAATCGGCAACTTTATGGTATAAAAATTTTTCTCTCTTATTATTTTTATTTTATCAATTTCTGTTGCTACGACTTATCACTTTCGCGAGATGTATATAACCTCTCAGAAGAAGCTATTCTTCTCCATTCATTTCTGAGCCTATGGATAATGATACTCTTCTCGCTCATCTCAACAACTCTTTAAGTAGTTCGTCGAAGCGAGAATTAATACTCTTTCATTAAATGAACTCCAAACCAAGTACCGCCTCTTAGAAATTGAGCACGAGATCTAGTTTAAGTACAGCCAACCGGTTTAAACAAATGTACCTCGAGTCTCATGAGGAAACCAAAATTTTAAGGAAGAAAATTAGTGACCATATAGATGACAAAGATCGCATTGCTAATAATGGTGCCCGGGCATTAGCAACATTTCAAAAGTCCCTTCTCGAAGTGCAAATGGAGCGAGATGACTTGCTTCGTCGAAATTCCTTACTTCGAGCGAGAAAACCAAATTCGTTCACTTCTTATTATAAATAATGATGATGAATTCGCTTGGGCCGCGAAAATCTTAGATAATGCCGGGAATAATTTAGGTGTTGATGTTAGTCTTCATACAGAGCACACTTCCTTGGTTAAAGATATAATATCGACGAGAGAAGGTTACTTATTATACCTTCTTGTTTCTTACCTCTGTAATATTCTTTGTTGAGTTGTTAACTTATCGTTGTCTACTTGCGAGTCCGAAAAAGATTTCAAGCAAGGATTGAAGAACTTGAATGCGAGAAAGCACGGCTCGCAAAGAATCTCAACCTTCGCGAGAATAAATATTCCAAGTTGAAGAATCGGTTTCAAACTACGGTGGCGAATTTTAATAATGATGCCGTTCGTTTTCGCAATGAAGCCATGGAGTATGTTTGTAAAGATCATAAAATCCCTCTTTCTTCATATCCTTGGCTTTAGAAGAAGTTCTGAGAATTTGCTGTCTCGGACATTTCGATAGTGAAGCCGGCGAAGAAGAAAATTACGGCGGCGAGAATAATAGAATTGAAGGATCGGATAGAGGAGAAGAATCGCCAAAGAGATAATTCTTTTTGTTTCTTTATTTGCGTGTAATATCTGTGCATTTACGTGTCTTTTTTTAAACTTCTTGGGTTTGTTGTCCATAAATTCCATCTTCATTCCCCTTTCTTGGCAGTTTTTTCCTTGTAATATAATTGGCTAACATTATTAATGTATAACTCTTTCATTGGAAGATGGATAACAATATTTCATCTTTTCCATCCCCATATTTGCCTCTGTTATGCATCTTGGATGAAAGAATGAAATTTACGAGATTTTGCACTTTCTTCTTCGATCGGGAATGATGTTTAAATTTATAATTGCGATGAAATCGCAAGAACTTTCATTAAAGAAGAGATTTTTTTGGTCTCGCCTTATCATTTTTGGTGGACTTCTAAGCTTGACCTTCCTAAGTAAAGGTCTTACTCTGCCACCCCCTTTATTGCGACAAGATCGCGGGGACGTCTTTACACTTGCATGTAAAAACCCATTGACCTTGTCTTATCATTATTCAAGTATTTTTGCCTCTGCGGGATATTTGGCTTGCGACAATATGACAGGCCTAAATTCTCTTGCGAAAGTAAAGCCCCATGACATTGTCGTCTTGCGACGAAATCGCGGGACGTCTTTACACTTGCATGTAAGGACCCATTGATCTCGTCTTACCCTCGCGTTAGTATTTTTGCCTCTGCGGGATCATTGCACAAATATGACAAGCCTAAGTTTCCTTGCGGAAACAAAGCCTCGTGACATTTGCGTCTTTGGCACTTATCGGCTCCCTAATGGAGGGTGCCGCCCTTATCACCTCCCGGTTGCCCCTTCAAGGAGGCGTACATCGGCCATACAAGGCTAGCTCCTCCCATCCGGTCTTAACAACAACCGAGTTGTTTTCGCACCTCTTATCCCTTATACCTATAGAGTTTATGGTTACAAGGCTGCACCCTAAGTGGAGTTTTCTTCGGGCCGAGTGCAGCATGCGCCAAGACTTGTCAAGAGTGGTAAGGAAGTTCCATGCTCCCCGCACTCTTGACTCAACCGTGTACCTCGGCGCCTTGATCATACGGCGACTCCTTGAAAGAGACCCTCGGTCGCCCAACCGAGGTATAACCTACATATATAGTTGGGAATCCAAGGTATCTCCTCGGATAGGCTTTCATGGGCCCCAAATCTGCATGACCCAGGTTCCAGGGGCGGTGTAACCTTTTCACTGAGCCATGTTAAGAGATACCCCCTTATATGACGCACTTTAGGTCTTACATTTGCCTCTTACGAAATGTAATTCGCGAACTAGGGTGTACGCCATAAAGGTTCGTCCCATTCATTTATTCATTCATTGTTGTTAAATCATTCAATCATTCATATTTAATTGTTGTCTGATATTTAATTTGCGAAGACATCGCACAATGTTGTTCATTCATTTTTGCCTCAGATTCTTGTACAATCTTCTTGTCGAAATTCTCACGTATCATTTCTTCTTAGTCTTGCCTTTGATATACCTTTGTCGATTACTTATCACAGACCATTCAGCTTACTTTTTATGCCTTTTGTTCATTGTACTCTTTGCCTCAGCGTTATCCCAATCCTTGAAGGACTCCTTCCCATCGTAACGTTAAATTTGCTTCCATGCATTCATCTGCGGCACTTCTCGATGTTTCCACGGCACTTCGCGATGAACTACAACCAATTATCGTTGCGGCATCGTAACATTCGCCTATTCTTGCGGCACTTCGCGATGCTTCTTCATTTCTTATCTCTATAGTATCCACCATCGACTTCTCTTTTCTCTGTTCATCTTTGATATTACTGTTTCCAACCTTTCCTTTTAGCATTTCTCTCTTCACGACTCTCTACGTCAACCTCATAACATTTCTGACCTTCCTTCCAATCTCCCTTTATAATTCCAATACCATTTGGATGGGGAAATTTTATGCATTGATGGTATGTTGATGCTACTCCCAAGATTTCGTGCAGCCATGGTCGTCCGATTAATGCGTTATAAGGAGATTCCACGTCAACCACGCAAAATAAAATGTCGGTGATAACCCTTGTAAAGGTATCCTCATGTGAACCTCTCCTTTAGGTTTGTTCGCTGTCTTAGTTAAAACCGTAGATTTTGTACGTTGAAGGAATCAAATTTTCATCCTTTCCACCCATGGTCTTATAAGTATGGTAAAACAGAATATTCACCGAACTACCAGTGTCGATTAGGATTCTATTGATTGCCCAACAATTTTACTGCTTCGTCATCTTCTCCATCAACTGGTCTTGGATTAATGTCTAGTCGCACCACCAACGGGCTATCATGTGCTTCTCTTCCTTTGGGTATCTCGTCGGCGAGAGAAAGAAATAATTTTTAGTTGCCAATCTTTCAATTGCGACTTTCTCGCCAGGAGTTCATCACTTCTTTGTTATGAAAATCTCTTGCATATACTCTACTAAGCACATTATCGTGAAAATCTTCAATTGTACGATATGAATGAACTATAGAGTTGCAAAATAGATTTTTGGCCTTTGTTCCCACTTCTATTACGAATGCTTCTTTTCCCTTCTTTGAAACTGTTCTTTGCACTTCGATGGTGATGTTGTTAGTACTTGCTTCCCTTTCTCTTCATTTTTTAGAAAATGAGCCAATTTCCCCCGATCAATCATTAAGGATGATTCTCTTTATGTTTACGCAATCATTTGTTAGATGTCCATGAAAGCGATGGTAAGAACAATATTCATGACTTCTGTCACTTGGTGGTGGTTCACTCCTGCATTCCATGGTGGTGGTACGTCCTCCATTACAAGTATAGCTTCCCAAATTTTCTCAACACTAGCATTTAGTGGTGGCATTACGATCTCTTCCCATACCACTCTGCGATTTCTTGGCCTTCCATGGTTATTACGCCTTTGTCCTCCATAAGTTTCTTGCATATGATCTAATCTCTGAATTTTATTATTGTTGCCGCGGTTGTAGTAGTTCCTTTCTCTATCAAACTCCTCCCGATCTCGGCTTCCCATTGCCACTATTTTCTGCTGTCCATCGTCAACTCTTTTTTCGGTTGCCCTTGCGAAGTGGTCGCCACTTGAATTTAAAAATTTTGGTAATAAACTTGCATTCGCGAGCGTTCGAACTTGTATTACATGCAACCGGGTATGATTCCATTTCATTTTGTCTTTCTTCCAAAGCAATGTATTCTTCTTGGAGTTCTCGCGACTCGGCCATCGTAATCGTATTTTTAATTACGAATATTTGAATGTATAACAAACTTGTTGCGAACAGAGCATTTACAAATGATAAAATGAGATATCTTTCCTCTACCCTTAGGCCATTTCACTTGCACATTGTCCTCCATCTCATTGTCAAATGTCTTAAACTCTCGCCAACTCTTTGTTTCAATCCGAATACATCTTCAATTCTGGTCGCGTGGAATTGTTACTTATATACGCTCCCAAGAAAATAGTTTGTAAATGGTTGAATGACGAGATTGTGTTTCTCGGTAATCCTTCAAACCATTTCGGTGCTTCTCCAATTAAGCTTGATGCGAAGTATTTGCACAATATGGCATCATGATTCTCCCATTTGTAACATACATCTCATATAAGCCTTGATGTGTTGTATCGCACGGGTTGTTCCATCGAAAATGTTGGTTAATGCGGGCGGTTGCATTTAGGTGGTATTCCTCCCATTTGTACTTCTATTGTGAAAGGAGTCTTCGCGGCTTCTGCGATGGCTTCATCAAGCTGTCTTCTTCCTCCTTCCTTCCCTCTTGTTTAACAATTTTCTCATTTACTGCTAGTTCTTTCAAGATTTGCTCATTTTCCTCGGGATTTGATTCTGCTGGTCTTTTAGCTCTGCCTCTCGCCTCCTGCGTTCATGCTGTTTTGACCTTCTTGTCCACTATTTTCTTCTCTCCTTTCTCTGCGACTTTCTCCTTCGTCTCTTTCATCAATTCGCACACCATTATATCTATTGTTCTCTCTTACGGGTTCTCTATCAACTCTCCTCTGCATCCTTTCGTATTCTCCATTGGTATTTCTATTGACACGATCTTGTGCTCGCCTCCTCTCTCGGTTGTCGTGATTATTTTCTTGCCGGATTGCTTCTTCCAATTCTTGGTTTTCCACTTCTGCTCTTACTCTCTCTCTCTCGCGGGCTAAGCGTGCTTGTTCGACATAATGTTTCTCAATGTCGTCCACGATCTCTTTTTGCCTTCTCAATGCTTCTCTTCCATGCGGTATTGCTCTTCCTTGGTAATTTGGATCATTTGGCCCCTGAAATCGCCTAGTTCCTGATTTTCTTCATTACTGCTCATCTTGGAAATTCTCGGGATGGGGAATATAACGATCTTCTGCGTCCTCTCTTCTTTCATGATGTTACGATTTGAGATTTTGTGCTTCCGTTGGTTTTCTACCTCTGTAATTTCTGTTGGTAAAGCTCTCCTTCTTTCTTCCCTAGTCGATCTTGAACTTGATCTCGCAGTGCTTCTCGATCTTCTATTTTGCAATCTTATATTTTCCATTCTTAATTCATGATTTTGTCTTGTCAAGTTTGCTCGTTCCTCTGCCTCTAGTCGCCTCTCTTCATGTATCGTTTGTCTCAATGTTTCCAATCTTTGTGAGTTCTTCATTTCTGGATTCATTTCTCCATTCATTCTTTGATCTTCTTCTCCTTGTCCATTGTTTACCAATTGTTGCTCTTCTTCCCTTTCATCCTCGAGAATCCGTCCTCCAAGTGTGCACACTTACTCTATCGTAATCCACAGTTTCATTTTGCTACTAGGTGGAATTAAAGCTTGGACATGATTCTCTTCATCATTCCTCATATTCATCCTTGACGATTCTCCTCTTTCATTTCTCCTTTCTCCAGACAAGTCTTCCACTTCTTCTCATAGGTTGTTCAAGTACATTTCTTCTTCTAGCCATTTCTCTTTTGGTAAATTCTTTGAAAATTATCTCAAATTTCTTTCTTGTTAATTCTCTTCTTTTAATCTTTGTTCAAAACCTGTTTCTAGCGCCAATATGTAGTTGCAGGAAATCCCACAATACACCCCTCACTATATTTTGTTTAACTAATCCATTCAAAAGATAATAGATGAACAATTATGAATGTTTATTAATAACTTTCTTGAATCTTTACACAGGAAAATGGAATTACACTTAAGAACTTACAAATATTCTCTCTCTTTCTCTCTCCTAATGACTTACTCTTCAATCCAAAAAGACCTCTCTTACACAGATTCACTCATCCCTTTATATAGGGTAGTACATAGTGAATGACACTAAGCTATCCTTTATTTTCGGAAATGTCTTGCGAAGTGTCGCGAGACGTACAAACATTCGTACTCGCGACACTTCTTAACTTTCGCCGGGTTTCATATCCTCCTATCGTCATCCAATGCGTCATTTATATTTAACCTTCTGCGACTGACTCGCAATGTTGTTATCCGTTGTCTTCGCGAGTTGTTGTTGTGGCGATATTATGATCCTACAGGGCCGCAGGCTAAAACCACAAACTGGCTGCACATAAGCGGAAGCCCAAAAACCAAATGGATCTGAACCCTTAAATTCCAAGCCCTTATCAAGGCGAGGAGTATGTTGGGCTGTTTTATGAAAACAAATTTGCTGAAGCCCACAACCACTAGGCCTTACTGTGCATCTGGGCCCTACTTTTAAGTTCATCTTTTGAGTTCCACAAATCCTGGGTTTCAAACAAGAAATCCCAAACAAACCAAATTCCCACAAAACCAAACAACAAGCCCACAACGAACCAAAACCCAACAAACCAAATGAAACCCAATAAACCAAATGAAACCCAATAAACCAAATTAAGTCCATTACAACTGGGCTTTGAGTTCAATTTGAGTGCTAAATCATGTCGGCTTTTGGCCCGCAATCGGGGATACGAACAAATCCATTAGAGAGCTTGCTTACGGGCATGCTCCACAATATGAACCCCACATACCATAGTGATTTTAGGGATTATTATGAGCCTTCTCGGGCCTGACCTTGAACATCCATACCCTAATCATTATGACCACATGTATCATCAACCACCATGGGAGGATGAGCAATTCCTACCCTCCAATGAACCCATGCATGCACTCAATGGAAAACCTCATAGAGCAAAACAATGCTAGATTTGAATTGAATGCAATGCATGACCATCCATATAGCAACATGTCGGAATTTCCCTTCTCTAGTGAACCTCATGCACAACCATACGGTGAATATCCATATGAGGAATGCATACCCACTAGTGAAGACTCTCCTTCAATAGAACAACTCACTATGATTCTACAAAGGAACCCGATTGAGTTACAAAATGAAGATTGGAAGGAATATTATGATAGGAGGTTTGTTATTCAAAACAATCATGAAAATAGTGTTTCTAGTCCTACTCATGCAACTAACATGAATATGAACCTAATCTAGAGGTAGATGAGTACACACGAAAATGCTACAATTTTGAATGGAGAGATGGACTTTTGCTATGATGATGATGATGATGAATATGATATGTTAGAAGAGCATGTATATACGTAAAATATGATGGAATCTTTTGGTTCGAGAGACGTTAGGCGTCTCTTACATGAACCCAATGAATGATACTTCTTCTAACATTCATACATGTGATATTAACTCTGAGCTTGGATTTGTGAAATTCTTCAGTGAAAGTGAGCATGCTTTACCACCTGTTTGTGACCTAGGAATAGCTGAATTGTCTGTTGACACAGATGATTCAATGCATGTGCCTGATTCCATGCCTAGGTTACAGCATGATATCTCTCCTAGTTATGTTGTGCATGAAGATGATGATGATTATGACATGGAGATTGATGAACTGTTTTATGCAGGTGAACATGATTTACCCTCTTCGACTTTAGGAAAGTGTGTGATGGTGCAAATAATTTTATAAATGAACACAACTTAGATGTACCTAATCTCTCTCCCCGAGTCACAAATTGAAACTCCTCCACCCAACCTAGGTGTAGTTTGTAACAAAATTGCAAAACCAACTTTTCTCGAAAATGCCTAACTTAGGCCTAGAGCTTTGTGCTTCCCAAGTCCTCTTGGACTATTTTGCATCAAAGTATAACACTCTTAAGGAGCCACAATTGGAATGTGTATGTCTGCATGTAATTAGCAAAACTCATTTTGAGTTAGACCTTTTGCATGATGTACCTTTAAAATTGCAAGATTTTGTTCTCACAAACACACTGTTCACAAGTTTAGGTTTGGGGAAACTCCTTCACATTTACAGTCTTACTTGCACTCTCATGTTATATTTGTGTAAGATTGTTGATGGTTGTACATATTTTCTATTGGGTTGATCCTCAACTCTTTAGATTGTTAGTGTATGGTGAATTTTCATTGTATATAATCCGGTAGGACTTGTTAAATTTTTCTTTTCTTGAATCGGTTGAGTCTTCTTGTACATATATTGTGCTAATCCGATATGATCTCCATTGAGAATGTTGGATTCTAGCCTTGACTAGTGAAGCTCTAACCGTGCTCCCGCCACATCCATTAATCTCTTCCTTTTCTCTTATCAGCATAGTTCTCTTGGTATGTGACTGTTTAATTTTTTTTCCTATCTGTCGACACATTGAGGACAATGTTTGATTTAGGTTTGGGGGTGCATTTGCATATTTTTGCATATAGAGTTTTTAGTCTTTTTAATTTTAGTCTTTTTAATCTTTTATTTTCAAAAAAAAAAAAAAAAATCAAAACTCTTTTTGTAAAACCTCCAACTTTTAGAGATTTTAGAGTCACTAGCATGCTTCTAGCTATGTTT
Source organism: Papaver armeniacum (assembly GCA_023531295.1). Lineage (NCBI taxonomy): Eukaryota > Viridiplantae > Streptophyta > Magnoliopsida > Ranunculales > Papaveraceae > Papaver > Papaver armeniacum. The sequence goes on along the minus strand of JAJJWW010010179.1, from coordinate 3,706 downwards.
ACATAGAGAATCGTAGAAATAACAGAAGTTAGAAGTACCGGAAAACACAATCGGGTTTCTTAGTTGATTAGAGCGTTAAAGTTGGATTTAACCATACCGGAGAGCGAATTAGGTGCTGTTTAGATATTCGGTAGTAGAATTGTGATCACCCATAGTGGAGACTACCCATTTTACATCAAGTGAGGCACCAACCTTCAATTTTTTGCAACTTTCTAGAAAAGTCTGATTAGAGTGTGTGTCACCGTACATCAATTCCGGGTAGGAATGGTGAGCTACCCAACTTCGCACCAATTTCAGCACTACTTTTGATCTCTTGAGTGCTAGTTTTTGTCAATCATGAGGGTGACGTCTAAAGATGAAAACTCCTTCTAAATATCGATTTGCGTTAGCATCACTCTCTCTCAATCAAAGAAGACCCATAGAAACACATCATCGTCAGCAAACGGAGCATCATCAGAATATGGAAAGAAAAGTTGAGATAGTCCAAGGTTTACGTGCAACAAAGAAAAAGAAAAGAAAATAGAATGAGAATTAATAAAATTTATAAAATTAAGACAATACAAGTTGTGGAAAAATTGAGTGACAAAGTCCTTTGTCCATGGAGTTAGTTGTTTCATTATTTGTATTTTAATTTTCACTTTTTGTAAACCAAAAAAAAAAAAAAACCAAAAAAAACCAAAAAAACCAAAAAAAAAAAAAAATCAAAAAAATATTGTAGTTTATTTTTGCTACCACCATGGTAAAGAAGAGTTTAAAAGAAAATCCAAACAACAAGGAAATTGAGTAGAAAAGTCAAAAATTGTCAAGTTTTGTGAAGTTTAGAAATTCGTCATCAACAATTTGAAGACCGAAGATTGAAGACGTTTCTATGGTTCTTATGAGAGAGTGATATTAATTGCGATCGGGTGAGAAGTGAGTGAGTACTCCCACCCCTTGCTAATGGTTGATTTCCTTTATTAGAGATCATCGAGAAAAAGATTCTTTTGTCCACACTTCTGTGGAGTCTCCAAAATTATTTCGGAAGGTTATCCTTCTTACCTACAACGTGTGCGGGATTTCTCTCTTTATTCCCCGCCTGCACACATGAGAGACTAAAAAAGCGATCTTTTGAGTGCAATTATCATAAAACCCTAATGGTGAGGCGAAGTCGAGGCTTATGATCACAATCGAATCCGAATTCTTTCATATGGTATGGTTATTTCTCGCTCAGCACTTAAGGATGAGAATGCGTTCTTTGATAGTTCTAACTTCATGTTACTAGCATGCAGAAACTCTATGTCCTCATAGCTCCTTGGATGCTTGAGACTCTTTTACACTCTGAAGTTGGAGAAGGTTTTGTGGGTACACCTCTTGTAAACCCTCACGAGACTACAACTCGTCCACTAGGGACACCTAGGGGTTTAAAGGCTTAGTGCATACGCTAAATGCATTCGAGAGACACACAACGGGGGTATAGTTAGGATTTCTTAATTTCTGTTTCACTTGAGGACAAGTAAAATTCAGGTTTGGGGGTATTTGATGAGTGCCAAATATTACATATTTATACACTTTTTTATTGGCATTTTACTCATCTTTTGCGCTTAGAAATCAGATATTATCCCAGATTCTGTGTTTTCTTTGTTTTCAAGAATAAATATTTGTATTAATTAATTTTGTGTTTTTAGGTAGTAAATAAAGCTCGGAGAAATTGAGGAGCCCAAGAGCGAAGAATTGGAGTAGAGCATCTATGGAGCGAGAAAGCCAAAGCCGCGCACGAAACGGTTGCAACCCAACAAGTAGCAACTCATCTACAAGACATGGGCTTGAGCTAGACCCGACCCGCGACCGGATCCGAGCCCGTCCACTCCAAGCCGTTGAGATTTCTATCTTACGCATCCAATGGTCGCTGCCTCCACGCGCATCGAAGTTCGCCGCTCCCTGCAACACCAAATCACTCCAATCCTCCCTACACCGTTCAGATATCACTCCCACGCATCCAACGTTCGCTGCCTTACTCTCATCAAATCTCTGATGCACCCGCTCAACACCACACCACCTATATAAGCCCCCTTAGCCAAAACCTAAACCTAATTTTCTCTTCTCTTCTCCTCTCCACCCGACGGAGCTCGCTCTGCATCTCCTCTCTGCCCCGACCATACCGAGCCCTCTCCGCCACCATCTCTCCTTCCCGACACCAACAGTACCACCACAACAATCTTCAACGCCCTAGTTCGAGTTATCTTTCATTTAGCCGCTCTCTAACCCTAGAGGCTATATTAAAGATAATTGGGGCTAGGGTTTCTCTTACATCAAATCAAGAGCAAGGGAGTCTCGGAACCGCAGGAGTAGAGCCATTAAACAAATTCGAGTATGGGTTAGAGTATGTTTGAGAGTATTTTATAGTTAATTTCGATTTTTGAAGAATTAGGGTTTGGTAGTTTTGAGCTGTGCATGTATAAATTGAAGTGTGTGGGTGTGTAGAAAGGCATGCCTGGGCTAGCCAGAGCACCACTCTGGTTTAATTTGTTATTTTTAGTTTAATTATGTTTTAATTTCATTCACCGGGGTGTTGATGAAACCCCTAGTTTCCATGTTAAGTATATCAATCTTCATGTGTTCTTGTTATGATTAAATTGTTAGGATTAATGCTTAGTTAATGAATCAACAATTCTGTGATAGGGTGTATTGTAGAAAGACATCCTATACTAGGGAAGAGTTAGGGATTTATCTAACCAAAGATCAACTTTAGACCTTCAAATGAAGGCACAAGAATACAATTCTAGTTGAGTTGCCTGAGCATGAAACTAGAGGTGGATTCACCACCCTGGTGCTTTCCACATTGCCACTGCCTTAGCTTAGAGTCACTAAAACAACTCAGTCGCATCGACACATCAAACAATAGCTTTGTCACTCATAGAATTCGGTTGAAGTAAGCCTTAGATCAACATTAGCACCACAAGTCTGCGTGGTTCGACTCGTATTTGCCCTGTGCTTCATAACAGACACCGTGCACTTGCGGTATCACTCGTAGGCTATAAAATAAACCATCTTCCAGACCTACCAAAATCCCACACTACACCCCTCATAATATTTCATAGATCTAAATCTATTTCATAATCAAAATAAAGATTAAAGTACTAAAATTATAAAATGGACACAAGGATTTTTACATGGTTCGATCAATGTGATCTACATCCATGGTTCTTCACTATGATTGTTGAGGTTACATTAGTGTTACATTTAGAATCTCCATTAATGGATATTTTCTAGAGCTCTAGATCTAATTATTTGGGGAAGAAGATGATAAAGAAAATAAAAGTCTCTCTCTAAAAAATATCTCTCTCTTCCTAAAAGTGTCCTCCATCAAAAATGTGTCCCCCCTTTTCTCTCTCTGCTCTCCTCTTTATATCGTGTTTACATAGTGGATGACAGCTCATGTACAACTAATATTTCCCTTAATTTCGGATTTTCCTTGCGACATCCTCGCAAGAGTATAAATGTTAAATCTCGCAGACACTCTAGTTTTCACAAGATCTTCGCACTTTCTTCATGTTTCTATCACCACTATCTATTGCGTCATCAGTCTGCGACACTCGCAAAGTGTCATTGGTGAGGATTTCGCAAGTATGTCCTTGCTGCGATATTCTACTCCTACATCTTGCCTCTTTTTCCTTGAATATTGCTTGAAGAGCGATCTTTAAGGAAAAATCCGTTGTTGTAGCAATCT
>JAJJWW010010178.1:0-40304 GCA_023531295.1 Papaver armeniacum | reverse complement strand
TAATACATCTTAACAGGATATATGACTCATTTTTGAGTCATGAAGAATATATACAAGCGAAATGGCCGTACAATTATAATTTAGGACTCATATCCATCAAATGGCTGGCTTCTATCTGCTACAATAAGAAACTATTGGTTTTAGTGAATAACATAGAACTGCAAAAGTAACTGAGCGCCTAAAGTTAGGCATCTTGACCATGACAACACCCACTTGTGTAGATTGAAACACAATAGAACTTAGACGTACGGAAAAAAACTAACTGAAATGTGATTCCTGAATTTAAAATTTGACTGAGATACTATCAGTTCCTAAGACAACTAATAAGTTTGTTAATAAACAGTTAAACACATTTCTTAGTATATATTTTTATCGGCTTCATATTGGAAGGCAGGAATTTAATATGAGATCCCAGAAAATGTAGCACCTAATCAAGTGGAGAACTCAAAACCTTTCTGAGCATACTAGTAATTACATTATCTATTCATTCTAAGTAACAATCACCAAGAAAAAAATGAAAACATGAATAGTAAATTGCCCATCATTACTGAAATCAAATAACGGGACAAACTAACTTAAGGAAGCATACTATTTCTCTGTTCCTCTAGTTCTTCTCGTATACACAACTCCTGCATGTAGCTTATTTTTAATGGACTGTTTCAAATCAACCAAACCTTCGAACTTACTAGTTTCTCCTTCTGTAATGAAGGTTTTCAGAGAAAGGATGTTTTCCACTTGAGCATGCAGCTGATAATCCATGTCCGGACAATAAAGATTATCCTCCTGACCAATACTGCGCCCTGCTGAGATGCCTTTCATCCTAAGTTTGAAAACGCCACGAATTTCGCTTATTGCAAGAGCTAGAGCACTTTACCACCTTAAGATGTTTCATCTGTAAATTGTAAAATATATAAGACCGTCCCAATCAAACCAATACAATAACGTCTGTTCGGGAAAACTCACTATACGTGTAGGAGCGGTGGTAGTAGTAGAACTAGTAGCAATAGTAGTGACAGAGTAGCAACAGAAGGGAGCTACTGGCAAACCGTCCTCCTTCATTTGAATATCGTAAGTCTCCCTCTTTTCCCATACTTGTTTGACCTTGTCCTTCAATATATATCGATGAACCTTAAAACAACAAAGGCAAAATGTTCTCTGATCATTGCACTGATGACGGGCGAAGGCGACAATACCCGTTGCTTACCATTATCTTTTCAGAACGTGTGACACAAGGGTATTCTTCAAACTCCAGAAGGTGATGGTCAACTTCAATATATTGATGCTCGTTCACCGGGGATAACGTACATTCAGCTGGGAATCGAATCAACTGAATCTTCTCGTTGTGGATGTTAAACGAGAGGAACATTTTAATGTTATTAAAATCATTGGGAATTTCAATAAGATTATCATTGATCATATCTTCTTCTACCCCTATATCAGTTATCCTCCGAAAAAGATGACCCCCACTAAAGGGTAGCTTGTCTATGAAAACTTCTCAAAACCTTTGTTACCATTCGACTAGGAAATGAAGAACTACCTGGTGGTGGTGACATTTCAGCAGTGCTAGTAACTATCGTTCTCCATGACTTAGTTCCCAAAGTAAAGACCATGCACATAAATTCATCATCGGCTATTGAAGCATGAATAACTACAGCCTTGTATTCTTGTGATAACGAATCAGTGACAAAAAGTTAACCAGAACTTAAATTTCGTACCCAATTACATTACAAGCTATATAAGGACTAGTAAATTGTTTTTTCTTTTCTTTTCTTTTCTTTTCTTTTCTTTTCTTTTCTTATTATGCTTCGTCGTCAGTTGATTCGATTTCATTTGATTCGTCTTCATTTGATTCATCTTCAGTTGATTCGTCTTCAGTTGATTCTCCTCCAGTTGATTCCTCTAATAGTTCTGTACCCCACTTAAGAGTATGGATTGAAACTAAGCTTTCTACATAGTTAACTTCTGAATCAAAATCCGCAAACCTATCCAAATTTCTTTCAATAGCAGTTCCATGCTTTGGATCATATAATACAACACAATTCCAATTCAAGAATACAATATTCTCAATCTTAAAAGACCACATAATCTTAATTTCTCGATTCATAACTGCCTGAGTTATTGTCGCATTGGAGATAACATAACGTTTAGTCCAAGATTCTGGAACTCCAAAAACCTTCATTTCCCATACTTATGCACGACCAAGACCACCGTGACCACCATTATCAACAACTACACAAAGGCATCCATCTTCCAACACTCCCACACTAACAAACTCCAAAATAGGTATTATAGGTAGTTGAATCTCTTTGAATGATGAAAAATCACTGCTGCTATCCAAATAGACTATGCAAACTCCACGTTCCGCTTTGGCTAACCAATGAATTTCCCCATTAACAAGTACCCTGGATTTCTGCTCACGATAAGTAAACTTATAGGGTGTTTCAATAGTTTCCCAAGAATTTGATCTTACCGAAAAGACTTCCACTAAAGTAGTCAACCCACTTTTATCATGACATACCCCAATTACAAACTTGTAATCGTCATTCTTACCATCGTACCATAGACCATGTATGCAGACATGGCTTTGAATTAATTCATTTGGTGAGTGAGGTATCTTCTTGTATTCCCTTGTGGCTGGGTTCCAAACACACAAGATGTCCGGATCCTTAACGCCAGAATCAGAACCATATGCAGTATCAAAAAACCTAAGAAAAACCAGGCCATTACAAGAACCGAGTAAATAAACAAACGAAATTTCTGATTTGAATGGGTACCGCATACTAACAGCAGAAAAATGTTCAATCTCCTCCATTGATAATGATGATTCTAACAAATCATAACCGATAGAATGCATTTTTTCATAATCACTATAGTCATCTTCCAATAGTGCAAGCAACAGACAATTACTACTAGAGTTGTTTTTATTTAGTTGAGGTGGGATGTAACAAAATTAGGATTAGAAATTAGGTGAAACCAAGATTTGCAAACACACTTACATTTGAACAAGGATTTCACTGGTAATCTGATCAAGATTTCGTGGTATAACTCTTCTGGAATCCCACTGCTTGACATGGCTTCTTCTTCTCCTTGTTGAATTAGGGTTCGTATGAAGGTGTTTTGTTATTGAAAGACAGAAAAATGAAGGAGGAGAGGAGGGAGCTGGTAGAATGATTTGAGGGTATAAAAAATAAATGAGCGGTCGAGATTCATTATTAGTATTATTATTACTCAAATATGCTGTTACTAGCATTATTCGCGAATGACATACTCTATTTTTTCGAATCCGTATTTTAGCGAATTTCCGACCCGAAATGAATTGTAGCCCTATTACGAATTAACGAACTATACTCCACGTATAATATTTCTCCGCATCATCACCATGATAGATCAAATGGGATTCATCGACCTAGGATTTCGTGGGGATCCATACACTTGGACAAACAATCAGTAGGGTCAAGACAACATATTAGAAAGATTGGACAAAGCACTTATCCTATATTGGCGCACATCAAATCCTCATGTCGCCGTCACTAATCTTCCGAGGATAGCGTCTGATCACGCCCCCATCTTTTTTGCACACCAAAGAAATTGAATGGCAGGGACAAAAAAATTACAAATTTGAACATCTCTGGTTGACGCACTCTCATCTCAAGCAAGTTGTAGCTTCTGCTTGGACTCAACAAAGTGACGCTGAACCTGCTCTGGACCTTCAGTTAAGCAAATCACCACTGGCCAAACTCTTATGGATTGGAACAAAAACACCTTTGGGCATCTTCCAACACTAATACGCAAGTCAACAACGTAAATTCAGAGGGCACAACATCAATACGCCATTCATAATGGCGAGGAATTAGCATATTGGCTAAATCAAGAAAAAGAGTTAAGGAATCATCACCTAACCTTACTCCAATGTCATGCTACATATTGGCAACAAATATCCAGAATACAATGGCTCCAACGGGAGATAATAATACGACCTTCTTCCACACCAAAGCAACCATACACCGAAGTCGCAACAACATTCAACAATTACAAGATCCGCAAAAACAACTGGGTTTCCGATAAAGATAAAGTAATTGGATCATCTGGACCACTTAACATATACATGACTCAGAACACAATAATAGATGAAGAGCTATTTGAGGAAATAACGCCAAGATTAACAACCACACAATGTGATTCACTCTCAATAATGTGATAAGAAATCAAGCAAGCTTTGTTCTCCATCAACTCGAAAGTGCCCTTGGGCGGATGGTTATACAAGTAAGTTTTTCAAAGTTTTCTCGGGATACCACTCACACTCAAATAATAGCCATGGTACGAAGTGTTTTAATTCTTTAAATATCCACCCCCTCATGAACCACACAAACATTAGGTTAATTCCAAAAGTGGATCACCCAACAAAATCATCTCAATTCAGACCCTATCGGCCTACGCAATGTTTATTACAAAATCATATCAAAAATTCTAGTCAACCGAATTCGACCCCTTCTCCCATTTCTAATAAGCTCATATCAGAGCGCCTTCGTTCCTCAACGCTCAATTCATGATAACATCGCAATTGCAGGAGAGCTATTCCACTACATCAAAACTTCACCATCATTAAAGAGCCCAAAATTTCTCTTAAACTAGATATCCAAAAGGCATAGGATAGCCTTGACTTGGGTTTAATTAAAAAAATCCTTCGCCAAATTAGATTCCCGGGAAATATTTGTGGACTATATCATGTTATGTATGAGCTCGATCACCTACTCCATCAACATCAATGGAACCCCTCATGGTTTCATCACACCGACGAGAGGCATAAGATAAGGTGATCCCATATCTTCATACATTTTCATTATATGTCTTTGAATATCTTACCAACCGGAAGCCAAACAGGATGGTTCGAGGTCTCGAGAATATCAAAAGAAGCACCACCCATATTACATCTTATGTATGCAGATGATCTCCTAATCACCTACAAAGCCTCCCATGAGAGTAACATCCACCTAAAAAGATACTTCAATCATATGACTCATATCGGCAGGACAAATAATCAACACAACCAAATCAACAATCATCCACCATCCGAGATTACATCCAAACGACATAAATACTCTACACCAATTTTACAACATGCCAACCTCTTCAAACCCTCCTATATATCTTGGAGTCCAATTCAAACACGGAGAACCTCCTGTTACATCTTCGAACCTTGGTTCAAAGGCTAGCTCGTAAAGCTCAAGGATGGATGACAAAATGCCTTACACACCAAGGGGGAGGTTAGTTCTCATTAAAACCTCCTTAACTCCAACCTCCAACCACCTTATGCAAACACAACTTTTCCCCACTCATGTTCACAAACAAATCAACCGGATTACCAGAAATTTTTTCTGGGGGCATGATTCCTCTGTTAGAAAACTTCACCCTCTAGGATGGAACAAACTCAACACATCGATAGCAAAAGGAGGACTCGGCATCAGGAAGAGTAGCCATCACAATAAATCTTTGCTCATGAAAAGACTATGGAATATTCACGATCAACCACATTCCATCTGCACCGGTATCTACAAAGAGAAATACCTCCAACATCAACCAGTTTTTCAAGGTACGATCACTTTTCCTTCTACTGCCATCCCGCAATAGAAGCAAATGGCATCCCTTATACCTTTCGTAAAACAATGCTTATTTCATCGCATAGGAAATGGTTTAGACACTCTCATCCAAGATAATTGGATATCTCATTTCCTAACCTTGATCCTACCCATAGCTATCATATCCAAACCAGTAGTCGATATAATTGACCCCTTTACTCATAATTGGAGACATGATCAGCTACACAACCTTCCACCTGATGCAATACAACGTATTATCAATATCCACCTTCCCCTTGACAACAACCCAAATAAAATATTCTGACCACATTTGAAATCAGGAAAATACACCACTGCTTCGGATACAACTGTTTGAAATAACAAGATAGCCATACAACCATAAACCCCCTCCCAACCACCAAATTTCTATGGACCTTACCATGTCCTCCAAAAATTCACTTTTCTTGTGGAAAGCTATCAACGAAGGATTTTAACCTTCTCTTTTATTACACCACATCAACCTCACCAATTCAAACATCTGCCCCAGATGCAACTCCGACCCAGAAACGGTGACACACATGCTTATTCAATGTCCTGTGGTAATAGCGGCGTGAATCAGCCTTTTAAACCGCATACCAACAAACCATCTTCAACATAACAACCAACTCATCACCTTAAATCCTCAAACAACCATATTGCATCTACTGCAAGCTTCTGCCAATATTCCTACCATCACATCTTTTTGTTTTCTTTTCTGGGCGTTATGGACAACCAGAAATGAACTTGTCTTCAACCAATCCCAATCTCACCAAGAAAACATCTTGAGGACAGCTCTAGCACAACAACAAGAATTTGAATGGGCAAGAAATATCTCCCCACCAATGCTACTGGAGATCCAACACCAAGGATTGCAACAACCATCACAAGAACAACTACAATCATTCAAGTTGGATGGTCTACTCCAGATTCGGGTTGGATAAAAATAAACAGAGATGGAGCTGCTAGAGGCCAACTAGGTATGGCAGGAGCGGGATTCATTTGCAGGGACTCGAACGCACAAACCATTATGTCTCTTGCACAACCTCTAGGTTTAACTACTGCGCTGACGGCAGAGGCATGAGCAACTGTAATAGCAACCAGAATAGCGATGGAAAGATAATGACCAAGAGTGATATTTGAAACGGAATCTGAGAATCTCATGCGCTTTATCAAAACACCCAACCAAGCTCCTTGGTATATATCACAAATGATTGCAGAAATCAAGCAAAGAATGCGCCAAAATACCTTCCGCCACATTCAACACAATTACGAGAAGGAAACCAAGCAAACTTCGCGAGCGGATAGGAGCGAAGAAGGCAACTACTCGACAACAATATGAGATCAAGCAAACCCTCCTTTTCTTAATCAGATTCTCTTAAGTGACTATATGGGAATTACATTCCCTAGTGTAATCTCAATTTAGTTCCCTTATTAATATATCCATGCTTCAAAAAAAAATCACCACATTGTTGTTTTCTATTATATTTTAATCTTCCAAAGATTTAATTCCTTTAGAAAATATGGATATAAAAAAGATTTGAACTCTTGGTCATGGATATGCCAAGATAGGTCGTTAAAATCATTAAATCATTGTGACAAAAGTGAGATCATATTAAGAATGATATATTTTACAAGTTAATGTGTGCAAATTTATCTTTCTAAAAATCATATTTCTAAAACGAATTATACACGTATGTATGCCGTTCGAGTTATTTCCGGATTGCGAATCGTTGACCGAAAATAGACTGGATTTATATTCCGCCAAAACGAATAATACTCGTATATTTACCGTCCCGAACTTTCACCGAGTTTCTAATTAGGCTTGGGAGTTAGAGGAATTACACTGGAAGTTCTTTTTTAAAGAATGTTGACCGGTCAATACACACGCTGACCAGTTATGATATCTTGGTGTGATGAGTCCCTAATGACCCTCGCCGAGAGGTGGAATTCATGGAGATGTACCTTAATTAATCAAGAATGAACTGACAGGTGGTGGGAAAAAAAAACTCTTATGTTTCCATCAATATTCTTTGGACATAAAAATAAAAAAATGGGATATATTAGTTCGTGTTGCAAAATAGAGAAGGAGATACAAAGTAAGGGAAGAAGAGGGAGATTTCTATTAATGTGTGTAGAATTACAATGGGTTAAGCCTCTTTTTATATAGATAGAAGACTTGGTTCCCAAGATATTTAAACCCTTATCTTAGACATGAAGGGCATCTTAGTAAATAGATATTTGGTTTATAACACTCCCCCTGATGACCACTGTGGCTAAGTCATTACAAAAATACCAGGAAAACTCAAAAAGAGAAAAAACTCAAATTGCATGAGCATGTAAAACTCGACAAATGTTGGACACGCATATGTTGCCTCGTTAAAACCTTGACAAGGAAAACCCAGTGGGACAAAACCTTGATGAAGGGAAAAGAGTACAACTCGATAAGTCCAGTAAATGCACCTTTGATGATGGCGCCACTCCCCCTGACGAGTACTTCAGTTAAATCTTGGCTTGCAAATCTCTCGAGTCGTGACTTTCCAATTTGATGAACAGATTTCTTGAATGCGAAGATTCTTCTTCTTTCACAACAAAATTGCTACTTGATGAAGTCTTCTTTTGTGTTAGTCTTCTAGTAGTAGTTTTCTCGAGTCTCTATGCTTCTTTAAAAACATTGACGACTTGTGTCTTGGGTTTGCTAGATTCTCGGAGATGATTTGCAGAAATAGTTGATGTAGTTTCTTCAATAAAGTGCCAAGATACTTTATCATACGGAACAAAAATCGTATTTGTGAGAAGGAAATCCAAATTCTTAGAGATGATTAAGTTGATTTGGTTTAATCAAATGTGGGCATCCACTAAACAACCAAAATTGATACGACTCCCCTTGGATGACCATCATGTTGAATTAAATTGCCTCACTAAAACCTTGCCAATAAAACCCAATAGGGAAAAATTTGGACGAAGGAAAAAGAGCACAATATCAACATTTTAAATGAAAATCAAATGTCAACAAGAAGTTGCCTCGTTAAAACCTTGTCAAGAAAAACCACATGGGACAAAACTTGAACGAAGGAAAAAGAGTACAACTTTTGACGTAAATATTGATGCTAACCCAACTATATGAGTTTTACAGAAGACAAGCATCAAAAAAATAACTCTAGTCCATCTTGAAAAGAGTTTAAGCTAGCATAATTATAACTGCAGATTTAAGGGGAAATAAATAGAATATATGCAGCTAAAGCGTGGATTTTTGTGTTTTAAATATCTATTGATGACCTATATATAAAGCTGATATCATCAACTAATTAATCAGGATTTTCAGTTTGGTACCAAACTTCTAAAAACACATACAGGATTGTTAAACCTGACATAATCGAGTCAAGTGGTTGCCAATATAATTTGAATCCTCCAAAGAATACAAATTTGAATACGTTCTCCAAGAAAATCACTTGTGTGAATGCAATACGAGTCCTTCAAGACTACCACGCAAAATGCATCATATAGGAAGAACGATATATTATTGAACCAATCCTCGGGTTTGAACTTATAACCCTCAATCGCTCTTAAAACGACTTATTTCTCTTAATACGCAATACGACTACACCAACCTTTAATTAATAGGCTTGGCAATTTAAATTGTTAAGTCTTGGATCCAACATCACGTTAATCAAGAAATTAATCCAATCTAATTTGGAATATATGCCAACCAATCACATTGTCGATATTCCTCTGCAGAGGGGTTAACAACCACAATCTTTATTATTTTAGTAGCTACCGTAATATTCGACAAAAATTAGCTTACTACGAGCTCACAAATTCCCAAATGTATGCATACTTTGAAAATTTCAAAATTTACTGGTACCAGCACCCGCGGGCATATAATCTCCTCGTTTTCATGTGAGAAAATATTACTAGATGACCGCTACCACGGTGGGATGGCCGACCGAAAAAATTGACGTAAAATTAAATTTTGTGTTCACAATTTAGTTCTGCCGTAGGGTGAAAATATTATTTTTCCTGAGACGGCACGAAGGTATAATTTTTCCAAACACGACGCGAAAGTATAATTTTTCCAGACAGGTAGGCCATGGTATATTTTTACCATGGTATCCCATTCTAGTGGTGATTCAACACCATATGTTGTGCTTTTCATTTTAAAATTAGTTGTTTTTTATACTTAGTCAATCATTTTATTTTTCTTGTAGTTTTTTTCAATTTTTTTTAAAATATGTCTAATTTTAAGCTATGCCTAATTTTTAAGGAGAAAAGATACAAAATTTGGAGAATAATAAAAAAAATTGAAAAACAAAAATTTGATATCATTGTTTGTGCTCATTGCGTAGCTAATTTAAAGGGCTTTCCAAATATATAAAATTTATAAAAATACGACTTGTAGTTTGAAATATACGAGGTTTTTAAATATATAAAAAATGCATTTACTATTGTGCCCTTTCTTTTTGGTTTATTTACGAAAATGTCTAATACCTTATTCCCTTCCTCTTTGGTTTATTTACGAAAATGTCTAAAGGAAAAAAGGTAAAATTTGATTTAGAGGGACATCTTAGTCTTTTCCAGGTGTCCGGACCAAAATTCAATCTTTTTTGTGTAATTGAAAAAAATGTCACGCTTCACATTGACATAAAGTCACCATATATAGAGTCCTCCCTCGCTTCGCTCGGTCGGCCTAACAAGGATATATCACTACAACCTACAATCATATTTATGCTACTTGTGTTCAAGGATTATCGCTCGATGATTAAACCTAAACTAGCAATAGATGTGATTACAAGTTCTACTGATCGAATTTTAGATAGTGGTAAGAAAGGTTGTCGTTCACTCGGACTTTGTTGAGATTGATTTCAGATTTAATAAATGAAAATACTAGAAATAAAGAAATTATATACAAAAAAGTTGATTTAGATATACTGGGACTAGGATTCCACCAATTCATTACATAAGGCTCTATTATTGATTCTCAACAATTAAAACTCAATAAATAAAAACACATACTCTTATTTTTGCCAAGGTAGATTCTCAAAATATTAGTTGTAAATCCTAAGCATGGGGCATCAAAACATCTAAGCTAGCATGACCCATCAAATGAAATGACAACTAATTAACCAAAATCATAATTCTATTTTAATTAGTGCAAAAGTCATATAGAATAAAATAAATTTACCCATGTATGAAATTGATTCCTCCGTCGTCCCAGCAGTAGGGGTCTAGCTCCTCATGTTGGAAACACGCTCAAAATGGTTTTTCATTGCTCAAAGTGTGTTTACAAAGAAGAAAATATAACTCGGGAATTCGCAACGCTGTCATTGCCACACAGAGCTCAGATTACAATATTTGTCACAAATTTGAATATAGCGTTACAAACTGTTAAATATAAGACCCTTGAAACGATAGTCTTTTAAGGTATTATGTTCTTCAGGTTCTTCTTCTCTGCAGCTTCCTATTCTTCTCTGTAGCTTCCCCAATCACTCGACAGCCCTTTACTTTACCCCAGAAATCTATTTATACCCACAACAACTCCAAAACTCTCAAGTAATTGCAAAATATTCTTGATTATTCTCCATGCAAGATACGTGATATTTTTTCCTTTTTTCACCTCTTCACGCGCTCTCGTTTGTGTTGGTTTATGACATCATGTCTTTCTATAACTTCTCCACGATACAAACTTCCGCTCGAATCCCTTAAACATGTGCAAAGACGCCTCGGCCGCATTCAATCCCGTGAATGTCTTCTCGGCCAAACAAACTTCCATGTTTTATTCTATCCACGATTACAAATTTCTTGAACTTTGATGGACTTACCCGTCCTGTTTAATTGCAAAGGACCAAGATAACATATTTTGGCGATTGAA
Organism: Papaver armeniacum; assembly: GCA_023531295.1. Classification (NCBI taxonomy): domain Eukaryota; kingdom Viridiplantae; phylum Streptophyta; class Magnoliopsida; order Ranunculales; family Papaveraceae; genus Papaver; species Papaver armeniacum. The sequence continues at coordinate 28,823 of JAJJWW010010178.1, read as the reverse complement.
TCTCCCCTAACCAACTTCTAAATCAAACAAAGCTTCTCGGGTTTTCAAAGTTCCTGTTTTGATGTGTGTCCAAATATAGCTTGATTCTCATCGATTCCAAAGCTCATAACTTCGTGGTTAGTTGTAACAGGCCCATATTAATCGAAATCCATGAAAAAATCACCAAAAATCACGTCAACTCATGCCCTGGAAATCACGCAGCTCTGTTCTTGTTTTCCCGCCTTTTTTTCAGTTTTGAAATGTTAAAGATGAAGTCCCCTTAACCAGTGTGATGCACTGGGGTGAAAATCGTAAAGAAGTTGCCCTTATCAATTGAGGTGCCCCTTAACCAACAACGAGAGTCCGAATAACACGTGTCCTCCGGGTGCCAAAATCAACTTTTCGAGCCGAATTTTCCAAAAATGTTTATTTCCCAAAAATGCCTACAAACACATAAAACACCAAAATAAGCACAAATTCGAGTACCAAAAATACATAAAATTGAGGACAACTTAGATACCTAGTCGAAAGAATATCCCGCAAATTTCCTGATTTCATCACACATGCATGTAAAACGATGCAAATATGAATTCTACCAAAAGAATAACATAACGCCTTGCGCTAATCAAGTTCAATTCCCATAGAGCATTAAGTTTCAGAAATATTCTAATCAATGCAATTGAAATACATTGCGCAAACAATTCGGACAAAGGTCATGGTTCACATATGATTACAAGGATATATCACTAAAACCTACAATCATATTTATACTACTTGTGTTCGAGGATTATCGCTCGATGATTAACCCTAAACTAGCAATAGATGTGATTACAAGTTCTACCAATTTGCAACTTGACAAAACAAACAATCAATCATGTTGTAATACGTCAATCATACAACTATATTTTCAAAGAATCATGAACGATAAATATGAGACAAACTAATATATTGAATCAAAGAACCATGTTATGTGAAATCCAACTAATCCATAACCAAAAGAAAACTAGGTACTCATATTCATGGAGTTCATAATAAGAAGAAAAAGAAAAGCTTTCATCTTTCTAAACCCTAGAACACCAAGTATAAGAAGAGATAATAAAAGAGATAAATCTGTTTTCTATAGTGAATCGGGCTTATATAACTTATCGAGACTTCCTTTGCAAATCCCCTCTAAATCCAGGCCGTGCCTAACCTCCTCCAATTCTGTCTGGCCCATACTCACGGAAGCTACTCATACCTCAAACAAAGCCCAATAACTTGTTCTCCTTGTCAGTCTTGTGTAACTGACAATCAATTTCAACCTTAAGTCTCTCTTTCTGTCTAGACCATAATCGATTCCATCTCCACTTTCTGTAGCTTCTGCAACATCTAACTCAGGCCACAGACTCAACTCCTCCAATTTCTTTGTGCTTCTCTGCAACATTGCACTTGCACCTAAGTCTCCACCATTGAACAACATCAATACCAGATGCCAGGCCATTTAGCCATCTGTTAGAGCATCTCAGTTTATATCTCACTCAAAGACTTGAGCTTCAATGCCAGCTACAACACCATCAACATCTTCTCTTGCTATATGCACAACCTGAATCACCATTGTCTGCAGATACTCATTGTTCCTTTCAGCCTCTAATTCACAGTCTCCATAGTATCGGACTGCAAGCGGTTTAGCTCAATCACGATAATGATTCAGATTCCTCCAAAGATCTACTTTGCCATTCTCTCCCCGAATCCAAACTTCTAACTCACTGCAATTCCTAATGCCTCACAACCCCCTCAGTAGCTACATAATCCATTCACGCAACACTCCAATCCATCCGTTTCAAGACCACCTTAGCTTCATCTCGAAGTTCATGATCGAGCTCACAACCTTAAATCCACTTTAATGCAGCTCAGCTGCAACAACAACACCTAGCCTTCGTATCTCCATTTCTTGAAGTTTTGAACTCTTCGCATCCGACACAACCATCAGCTCGACCTCTCCATCATAGCCATACTCAAGTTCCCTGCTTGCCAATTCACAATACCAACAGCAGCATCACCAACTGAACTGCACCTACATCTCCGCCAGCAAAACAGTGCAACCACCACTAATTCTGTCCAACTCAAGTTCTGATCTCTCATTTTTTGCATTGCAAAATCACCTCTTCACTGCTTCATAACAACTCCATAGCAGCACCTCTTTCCATCAGTTATAGCTCCTCTTCTCCCCTGACTTCCACGGCAACCACAATCTTCATAAACTCGAGCCAAGAAACACCATTAGTGCTTGCAAATCATCTCATCTCTGCCCTGCTGCTCTGTAAGACATTCCACCACTGCATTGCCACCAGCAGCAGCATTAGCTCTTCCACGTCCCTATAGTTCACACTTCCACTCTTCACTGCAGTTCATTTAGTAACCCAAATCCATTCAGTCCTTCCATTTGCAATAATCTTCTCAGCCTGCAATGGTCACTACCAACACAACCAATTTCTGCTGCTTCATAACCCTTAGTAACACTGTCTGCTTCCACTGCAAACTAACTCCCAGCATCTGAAGTTCAATTCACTTCCATAATCGACCCAAACTCGAACCTTTGAATCTCAACTTCCAACTCCTTCATCATTGGCTTCAATCACTTCTAATCTTCAACTCAGAGATTGAATTTCTTCTATTTTTCCTTCTCCTTGAACTCGAATTTCAGATACCCAAATTTCTGTGTTCATCATCTCTTCCATCAGCAGTAACAAATCGAATCCTTCATTTCCTCTTCCTCATATCAAAACCTATTAAAAATTCCTCCTTATCGATCCCTGAATTTGACCTCATCCCCATCAAATCACTGTTTCTCTCAATTAACTGACACATGCTTCAAACCCTAGTTTCGATTTCTGCTTCTTCTTACCAATTCAACATCAACAGCAGCCCATTCTTCGACAGTATCAAAATCTCTCTTCTCACCAACACTGAATTTCGAAGCTGCATATCTCCTTCTTCACCAACAACAGCTGAATAAGAATGAAATGAGGAAGAGCAGGTTTTTTCGACCTAATGTAGGGAAAACGTTGTACGGACAGGATTTAGGCACCCGATTGATAGATATGGGCCACCAACTGACAGTTTCGTTCCTGCATAATTATTTTTATTAATGCCTTAGAGAGTTGTGTGCTTGCTAGCTTCGAGGCCACGAATATCCAATGTTGCCAATTGATGCCATGAGCCCCCATTTCTTCTCCTTTTACATCATATGACTCCATCGTACCTGATAAACTCAAAAGCAATCATAAGATACATAATTTACAAGAAAAGTAGCAAAGAAAGCATAAATACTAGATATAAAATTAGGTGTTTTAGACACTTATCAGGTACTCTTACTTTGACGACTCAGATCATCAAACATTTTTTTCGCATCGGGGTTTTCAACATGTGTGTAGTAGTCAACCCACCGACTATTATTGTTCAAGCATCAACACATCATTCTTGTCCGCCGAGCAACCTTCCTGTATTTCTATATCTTAGATATTTATCGTTTGCGAACTGGTTTTCCAACCGACGCTGAGTAGAAATTTCAGTAAGTTCATATTTATCTCTTATGATGTTTGAAACATTCCCAAGTAATATAATCATTTGCATGGGAAATTTTCAATTGATCCACAAATTAATTCATAGAACTAATATTGTTAAGGACCTTTGAACATCTTATTTGCTAAATTATATTTCGAGATTTTTCACAAGACAAGCTTGACTAGAAACATCTTCTTTGTAATTCTACTACAAGTCATACGACATAGTCTCAATAGATATAATGATAGTATAATGAGTAAAATAGAATAATTCAGTCTTCACATACCTGATACAGAAGTTCTCCAAATGTCTTCGTCTATCTTTAGTCTTCAAGGGTGATCTTAGAATACTCAACTACAATTCTAACCTATCCAAAACTCGACTTAGTAGACTATAAATCAAGATATAGTTTTGATCACCTAACATTGACAACAAGCTTGAGATAGAAAAACTTGTGAGTTCAACCGAGCAATGCTCTAACAAAATCATCTCTCGTGTCGAAAGTAGAAGTAGAATCTTTGTTGCACTTTCACTCGCGTGCGCCGACATGATCTATTTGTATCACACTAATGTGAGAGAAGTGTTGGTAGCATTTCAAGTAATCTATTGTTGCCTCATAACCTCTATTCATATGCTCCCAAAAACTGATGTCGACCTTCTTATTATGCATATCATCACAATGACTAGTCACTTGTAACACCCCGTGTTTTTAGCATGGTTGTAACACCCCGTGTTTTTAGCATGGCGCATGCTCAGAGATGCGCCATGGCCTGAGATGAAGCTTCATCCAAAGCTTCTATTGCATAGGCCTAGGCCAATACGCTGCCAATATGGCACCAAGAGAGTGTAAGATGTAAGCTATATTGGCCAAAGGCCAATCTTGCATCAAAGGATGCATTAGGCCAGTTGGGTAGATGGCCTTGATAAAAGTTAGTGCTAATATAGCAAACTACCATGTCATTGGCCTAGGGCCAATATCGCATCACTATGTTGCATCAGGCCAGAGCATGCTGGCCTTGACAATGTACAACCATCACGGCTAGACATTGGAGTGGCATATGGGCCAAATCCGGAAATACAGCCATCACGGCCCTTCACTGGACCTGGCTCGGGAAATGTTCAGCCATCATGGCCGGACATTGGAACTGGCATGTGAGCCAGAACTAAATGTACAACCATCACGGCCGTACATTGTATTTGGCCAGGGTAGTCATGTGCGTCCATCACGGCCTTGGGAGTTGATGAATGATTTTTGCTCCCACAATTTAAGTTGTAAAAATGTCAAGTTAACATATATATGGAGGGTAGTTGGTTAAAGGTGCATATGCGGACCATGCACCAAGTAAGTTTCATAGCTTAGCCAAAAGAGTATAAATGATGCTTAGGTCTCATTTATAGTTGCCTAGCTTTGGCAATGGGGCTTAGGATGCTTAGGCATCACTATGCCACCACGGACTAAATATACATTAGCTGGATGTATTTTGACAGAACGGCCTACACGGACTAGGCCATTACCATTATTGCTTGGCCACGACCTTGCAAACAAGTTGGCTTAAGTTTCTTGTCCCTTCGCGGATGAACTACAGTCAGTGCTTGATCCCTTTAGAGTAAGGAAGGGTACGTAGGCAGCCGCAATGAGTTGCAGCATTGCCGGTCTAGCACTTTGTCGCTCATACCCTATAATTTAGAGATGATTGCGACATACCGCCTCTCATATCATCTCCTCGATATTAAGCGATGCAAGAGATGATTGTGGCCAAACTGATGAGGCAAGTTGCATTCCATTTACCGGATGCTCATACTTACTATAAAGGCGCTCGACTTAGGCATGTACCAATGGCGCATTGGGCATGGCCTCGAGAGTAAGTTACACCGGTATGCAAGTTAGTGGAGCTTGCATGAGCCTAAGGGAGATGGAATTAGGCCGTCAATGGCCTATGTGCAAGTCCAAGCATGCCTTATGCTTGGACAAGACTCTAAGCTTGATGATGCATGTAAGGTGCATCGTACATAGCCTTCAAGGCTTTATATCCTTGTTCTGTGGTAAGTTGGAACGGTGTGAAAGCTAGGTTAGATGCATCATGCTCCAAGAGCATGCTTTCTTAGGCAATATCATGTACCACACGGTTTAGTATGCGTACTCTATATCCGAATTAGTCATTAGGGGGTGCAAAGCTAACCAATTGTTGGGTGTACTCATCCTTAAGTCATTTCCTCGAGTTTTGTAATGAGTAGATGGGTTACTAGCCGTTGAGATTGTTAGTGAGATATTGGTGTATTAAAGACCAATCATTCTTCTACTTGAGAAGGTAATGAAAAACTAATTAAAACTTCAATTGAAGTTCAGGCTCTATTTATCAGAGAGAAGGTAGCTTTCTACCATTTTGATCCATTTTCTCCTTGTAGTTGTACTAGATACACTACAATTGGTATCGACTCCATCCTCGAACCCGTAGCCATGGCCACCAAAGAAAAACTTTAAGAGATTTCCACAATTGTTACTCAACATACGATTCAATCTCGAGATGAAGACCGAGATTCTATCCTTGGGTGACAAGATGAATCTTCTTATTAATTTGATTCAATCATCTCATTCTACACCTCCTGCACTTTCCACGGATCGGCGATTCCTCAATAAAATCCGGATGAACATCATACCGACTTCCATGAGCCGATTCACAAATTCACCAACTCTGACTCTCGTAAGTTTACTCGTACTCCTAAGGTCGATTTTCCATGTTTTAATGGTACTAATCCTCGTGGTTGGATCCTTAAATGTGAAAGGTATTTTAATTTTCATCGATTTCCTGATGATGAGCGTGTTGATATGGCTGCCATACATTTTGATTCTTCAGTACATTCATGGTTCTTAAATTACCAGCAGGGTAAAGAGTTTATTTCTTGGGAATCTTTTAAACATGATATTTGTGCTAGATTTGAAGATATTGCTCAGGACAACTATGTAGGTAGTTTCAATAAGCTCAACCAAACTACCACTGTAGAGGATTACTATGATCTCTGGGAACATTATAAAAGCTATATGGTAACCAACAATCCTTATTTGCCCGAGAGTTATTATACATTAAGCTTTATTAGTGGGTTAAAAGAAGAGATTCGTACAAAGGGTGCGAGATGTTCAAGCCTGAGAATACTGCCACAACTTTTTATTTGGCTAGGCTGCAGCAAGCTTCTCTTCAGCACCAGCCAAAACAAAGTAAATCATTCTCTAGACCATTTACACCTTCACCACTCTCGGTGTCCCACCCACCATCTTCCATCAAGCCTTTTTTATCTACATCCTCTACCCTTACTAAGAACAATACCTCTTCATCATCCCCAATTGTAACTCACCCACCTACTCCCACAAGAACCTCACCGAAAATTCTCTCCCACTTCGTTAAACGCCTCTCACCCATGCACAAATGAAGGTTAGGAAAGACAAAGGACTTTGTTATAACCGTGATGAGTTTTGCTGCACAAGGCCATAAATGTAAAACTCAACATCTATTCATGTTAATTGTTTGATGATGATGTGGAGGAACTCGGGTCCTTATCTACCAAGAACTCTCTCGATGCATCTCCTTCAACTTCGATTCTACTATTGAGATTTCCTTTACATGCCTTGACACAGGAATATTGCTCATGACACTATTAGAATTCATGGTCATCTTAACAAGCATCCGTGGTTGTGCTTATTGACACAGCAAGCACTCTCATAGCTTCATTGATGCTGCTCTCACCTCTAAACTAGGCCTTCATGTGTCACCAATTGGTCAGATGCTCGTCACCGTTGCTAATGGAGATAGCACTATCAGCAAGGGTATTTGCCATCACCTTAACTGGGAAATGCAAGGACATCAATTCTCTGAAAGTTTACGAGCTCTTCCTCTAGGTGGTTGTGATATTGTTTTGGGAGTTGACTGGTTGCGCAAACTTGGTGATGTTACTTTTAACTTCCGCCTCTCGAGTATTTCTTTTGTATATCAAGGCACACCAATTACCCTTCAAGGTACTTCTTCTAAACCTTCCTTGAGCCTTCTCAGTGCTTCTTCTCTTAAGAAATTTTTAAAGAGTAACACCCTACACTCATTAGCCAGTTTTTCTCCATTTCTACTACACCTATACTACCACCACCACCTGCAGTATCCACCCTTCTCGACAGTTTTTTCAGATGTTTTCGCAGAACCTAAAGGACTTCCTCCTTCTCGGTCACTTGACCATAAAATTCCACTCAAAACTGGTTCTGACCCAACTTCTCAAAGACCATACAAATTCCCTTATGTTCATAAGTCTGTGGTCGAATCCTTAGTCTCGAAATGCTCTCCTCGGTGTGATACAACCTACCATAGCCCATTTGTTGCTCCTATTCTCCTTGTTAAGAAGAAGGATGAAACTTGGAGTTTTTGTATTGATTATCATAAACTCAATGACATAAATCATTAAAGATAAATTTCCAATTCCACTTATAGAGGAATTACTTGATGAGTTGAATGGTTCTATGGTATTTTAAAAGATTGATCTTCGTTCTGGCTACTACCAAATTCGAGTTTATGCACCTGACATTCACAAGACGGCTTTTCGCACCCATCATGGCCATTATAAATTCGTGAGTAATGCCTTTTGGGCTTACTAACGCTCTATGCAACTTTTCAGAGCTCTAATGAATGAGGTATTTCAACCATATCTCGTAAATTGCAGTCTTTGGTATTCTTTGACGATATCTTAGTTTACACCATCCATGGAGGCTCATATGGAGCATTTACAAAATTACATTAGCTCGCTAAGGAAGCACTCTATGTTTGCCAAGTTCTCCAAATGTGCTTTTGCTCACCACGCAGCTTGAGTACCTTGGCCACATTATCAATGCCAATGGTGTTGCCACGACTCACAAAGTCGCAGTACATGGTTCATTGGCCACAACCGCAAACACCGAAGCAACTCCGAGGGTTTTTAGGGCTTACTGAGTTACTATCGCAAGTTCATCAAAAACTATGGAAATATCTCAGTAAACCTCTCACAGACCTACTCAAAAAGGATTCCTTTACATGGTCCGATGCGCAACTCATGCTTTCTCTCGCCATCAAAACTGCTATGACTTCAAAGCACGGTTTGGCTTTGCCAATTTTTCTCGGCCATTCACCTTGGAGATCGATGCCTGCTCCATAGGGATTGGTGTTTGTACTCACGAATAGTAAACCAATTGCCTTTCTAAGCAAAACCATAGGGTCCTAAGGCATTAGCCTTGTCTACTTATGAAAAAGAATTTTTGGCCATAGTCATGGATGTTCGAAGTGGAAGCACTACCTATGCAAACAATTTATCATAAACACCGATCATCGAGTTTGAAGTACCTCATGGATCGAAGTTATCAAGCGCTCATAGTGAAAATGGTTAGTCAAATTAATGGGTCTTGACTATGTTATTAAATACAAAAAGGGTCGGAGAATCGGGTTGTTGATGCCTTGTCCAGGTTGCCCTCGGTTCTTGTTCATCATTGTCGGTAACTCAACCTCGGTGGGTACAAGACATTATCTCCAGTATATGAATCGACTCCACCGCACTTCAACTTATTACTCAAATGACTTTCTCTCCAACACAAGGCAACTATTCTTATGCACAGGGCATCTTGAGGTTCAAAGGAGACTCTACATTGGCTCAGAATCGACCTAAGATCTTCTATATTATACTCCTTACATGCATCGGCCGAGTTGGGGCCATTCGCATCCATGGCACCTACCACGAAAGCTAGAACTTCATTTTCTTGGCCCAACATGAAGACTGATATTATCAAGCTTGTAACCTCCCATTGATGTGTGCCAATGCAACAAGGGAGATAACTCTCTTCCAAGGGGCCTACTCAACCACTTCCCCATACCCGATCTTTGGCAACACATATCCTTAGATTTTATAGAAGGCCTTCCAATGTCATTTAAAAAGAATGTCATCTTAGTGGTTGTAGACAGTTGACAAAGTATAGTCACTTCATTCCTCTAGGCCATCCATTCACCGCCATGGACAGTTGCTAAGGAGTTTCTTTCTCATGTGTTTAAACTTCATGGTCTTCTTAGTTCAATTGTGAGTGAGCGAGAGATAAGATTTTCATTAGCCAATTCGCAAGCTCGTTCAAATCATTGGGAACCACCACACCGAAGCTCGATTCTGCCTACCATCCTCAAACTGATGGGAAACAAAGAACCGATGCATGTGTGGGCGAGACTTGAGGTGCATGACAAGTTCTCACCCCAAACAATGGCTTCACTGGTTGGCTTTAGCTGAGTGGTGGTTTAACACCAATTACCACTCTAGCATCAAGATGTCACCCTTTCAGGCATTATATGGATATACTCCTTCACATCTGGTTTTCCAATTCCCTCTTCTACTTCTGTATTGCTTGTGGAGAATTATTTGGTTGAAAGAGACATTATGTTACAATTGTTGAAGGAAGAACTATCCAAGGCACAAAGTAGGATGAAAAATTTTATAGATAAAAGAGGTCGATAGAAGCTTTGAAGTGGGTGACTTAGTTTTCTTGAAACTCTGACCTTTATAGACAAACATCGATTCTTTGTGAAAAAGAACTTCAAGCTCTCGGCCAAGTACTTTGGGCCTTTTGAAGTCTTACAAAGAATTGGAGTTGTTGCTATAAACTCAAGCTTTCCTTGTGGGGTCTAGAATTCATCCGATCTTTCATGTCTCACAACCGAAGAAGATAGGATTGCAAGGCGTGTCATCACCTCAACTTCCCTAGTGGACAATGCATGTCGGTTTGTCATTGAACCCATTCTTGTTTTGGACACTAGAGTTCTTGTCATGGGACTAGCTCAAATTCCACAAGTCTTGGTACAATGGTGCAGCTCGGACCAACACTCAACATGAGAGGATGCCGTCATATTCAAGCTCGGTTCAGGAGTTTCATCCTTTGAGGACAAGGATCTCTAAATGGGAGGGCAAAGGTCATGTACCACACGGTTTAGTATCAGTACTCTATATCTCGAATTAGTTTGTTAGGTGCGATTAACCAATTATTGGGTGTACTCATCCTTAAGTCATTTCCTCGAGTTCTCAGAATAAGTAGATGAGTTACTAGCCATTGAGATTGTTAGTGAGATATTGGTGTATTAAAGACCAATCATTCTTCTCCGAGAAGGTAATGAAAACCTAATTAAAACTTCAATTGGAAGTCCGGACTCGCTTTTTATCGTGAAAGGTAGGCTTGCTACCATTTTGATCCATTTTCTCCTTGTAGTTGTACTAGATACACTACAGGCAAGTGAACTTGCATTTGCCTAGATTTAAGGCCCGGTATGTAGCTTCATCATGGCGCATTGGGGAAGTTATGGCCTGCGGCAGGCGCCAGCGCTGATTTTCGGTACAGATTTTCCTAATTGTCATAGACCCGAGTTCGAGATAACTTGTGGGATCTGTGCGGAGTGGACTCATTAGCGAGTATCTTCCTTGAATGGAAATTTTAAAGTTGGAGAGTAGGCCAACTTTTTACGCGGAAAGAGTTTGTAACTTCTATGCCGATTCTATGCGAATCGAAGTTGAGCTTATTTAAGTATTGGTTTGCACGCCTAGTGACACCCCACTTACAGTGGATATCCCAGGAATACCATCTGGACGGTGGGTAAACAAGTGGGATTGATCATCCCCACATGTTGGAACCGGCCAATTGTGGTTGTCGCCCAAGCTAGCATCCCACTTACATGTGGCAACTTTGGATGACCGTCGTGACGGTGGCAACGGATTCTCCCATGTGATCTTTGTTAAGATCTTTGTCATTTTCGATGACATCTTCAACCTTGTGAATCTTAGGGATTCCACTGGGTAGTGGTATGGAGACCATCTAGGGATACCTGGTTGAGTATATCCTTTTGGCACCGGCCAATTGAGATTCTTGGTAACGTTGTGGGCACTTTTGGATCCATGGGCAGGCAGTATGGGGCGGTTGCTCAGAAGGTCTAAATTGATGTTCACGACAAGTTGAAGAAACCCGTGATTTCTGAGCTTCTGGTATGGGACTTTTGTTCAGGAAACCAAATCGAAGAGCATGTCCACAATAGTTTTTATTTTGAAATTCAGGGACGAAATTCTTTAAAGGGGTGAATATTGTAACACCCCGTGTTTTTAGCATGGCGCATGCTCAAATATGCGCCATGGCCTGAGATGAAGCTTCATCCAAAGCTTATGTTGCGTAGACAAAGGAGCATTGGCCTAGGCCAATACGCTGTCAATATGGCACCACGAGAGTGTAAGTTGTAAGCTATATTGGCCAAAGGCCATTCTCGCATCAAAGGATGCATTAGGCGATTGGATAGATGGCCTTGAGAAAAAGTTAGTCTTATCATACCAAACTACCATGTCATTGGCCTAGGTCAATATCGCATCACTATGTTTCATCGGGCGAGGCTTGGTGGCCTTGACAATGTCTGACCATCACGGCTGGACATTGGAAGTGCATATGGGCCAAATCCGGAAATACAACCATCACGGCCCTTCACTGGACATGGCTCGGGAAATATTCAGCCATCATGGAAGGACATTGGAACTGGCATGTGAGCCAGAACTGAATGTACATCCATCCTGCCGTATATTGCATTTGGCAAGGGTAGTCATGTGCGGCCATCACGGCCTTGGGACTTGATGAATGAATTTTGCTCCTCCAATTTGAGTTGTAAGAATGTTAAGTTAACATATATAGGGAGAGGTAGTTGGTTGAAGGTGCATATGCGGACCATGCACCAAGTAAGCTTCATAGCTTAGCCAAAAGAGTATAAATGATGCTTAGGTCTGATTTATAGTTTCCTAGATTTTCCAATGGGGCATAGGATGCTTAGGCATCACTATGCCATGTCGCGGACTAAATATACATCATTTGGATGTATTTTGACGGAACGGCCTACACGGACTAGGCCATTACCATTATTGCTTGGCCACGGCCTTGCAAACAAGTTGGCTTAAGTTGCTTGTCCCTTGGCGGATGAACTACGGTCGATTGCTTGATCCCTTTATAGTAGAGGAAAGTGCGTAGGAAGCTGATGAGTTGCGGCATTGCAGTCCAGCACTTTCTCGCTCATACCATCTAATTGAGAGATGATTGCGACATACTGGCCTCTCATACCATCTGGCTTGGTATTGTGATGCAAGAGATGATTGTGGCCAAAATTGATGAGGCAAGTTGCATTACATTTACTGGATGCTCATACTTCTTATAAAGGCGTTCGACTTAGGCATGTACCAATGGCGCATTGTGCATGGCCTCGAGAGTAAGCTACATCAGTATGCAAGTTAGCGGAGCTTGCATGAGCCTAAGGGAGATAGAATTAGTCTGTCAATGGCTTATGTGCAATTCTAAGCATGCCTTATGCCTGGACAAGACTCGGAAGCCAGTGATGCATGCAAGGTGCATCGGACATAGCCTTCAAGGCTTTATACCCATTGCATCAGTAATTTGGAACAGTGTGGAAGCTAGTTGCTTTGCATCATGCTCTAAGAGCATGCTTGCAAAGGCCAAGTGGACGTGCATTTGCCTGGATTTAAGGTCCTAAGTAGCTTCATCGTGGCGCATCGGGGAAATTATGGCATGCGTGCCCGGTAGCGCCCGGCGTAGTTTCCGTCACAATGGTGCATGCTAAAATATGCGTCATGGCTTGAGATGAAGCTTCATCTCAATTTTTCGTTGCGTAATAGGTACATCGGCCTAATGCCAATATTGCACTAAGTGTGGCGCATTGTGCAGACATATTGGCCAAAGGCCAATATCGCGTCAAAATGGCGCATTATGTTAGGCATATTGGCCTAGGGCCAATATTGCGCCATTAATGGTGCATTACTTGATTTATGTTTGCCAAGAGCCAATGTCGCAACATCATGATGCATTACGCCAGCTGGGAGGATGGCCTTGATCAAAGTGACACTAACATAGCACATTACGCAGGTTATTGTCCCATGAACAATATCGCATCACAATGATGCATCCCCGAGAATGCAGGCTGGCCGAGGCAATGTACAACCATCATGGATGGACATTGGAGTTGGCATTTATGCCAAAGTTGGAAATAAAACCACCGTGAGACGAATAAAAACACAACAATCATAGCTAATTATTCAGAGATACATGGCAAAGACCATGAATAGTGAAACAAGCACCTCAAAAATGTGACTTGGTGAATGTCAAACTAGTCCCACAATTTAAGTTTTAAAAATGTCCTTAAGACATATATAGGGAGGGAGTACTTGGTTGAAAGTACATATGCGGACTATGCACAAGTAAGCTTCATAGCTTAGCATGAAGAGCATAAATGATGCTTAAGCCTCATTCATATCCGCGTAGCCTTGCGAATGGGGCATATGATGCGAAGGAATCATTATGTCATGCCGCGGAGTGAGTTATGCGCAATTTTTTTGCATTTTGATAGAACGACCTTGTAAAGACCCTCAAGCTCGTCAACGCTATTAGACCGGTCAAGAGATGAATTAGTCGCTTATGACTCGATTAGTTAATATATATTTTAATCAATAAAAAATAGTCTAACAATAATTTAGATTCGAAACTATTATCGTTGGATAAATCTCGAAAAGTTATGAGATATGGGCTACTTGAACGTGTCATTTGGATACCGGATGAAGCATATATCAACAGATTACTATGAAGGGAAAAATAGTCTTTTTACAGGATAAACCGTCTTGGACGCCCTTATCAAATCTGGTGGGTTCCTTAGTATTTTTTTTGGTCTTATCTCCCAAACCTGATCGAGGAAAACCATTCCATTTTCTTTCTTTCTCTTTCTTCTTTCTCTTCCCCTCTTTTGTTCTTTCTTCTTTCCTTCTTTTGGTTGATTTCAAGTCGACGAAGCGAGCTTGATTTGATACGAGTGATTCATAAAATCTTAATAGTTAGTTGTATTGATGGAGAAGGTAATGGTGTTGCGATTGTTTGATTTCAGGAAGAATCGATAAAAGGTAATTTAGGGTTTCTGTTTTGATTGATTTTCTTTATGAATTGAGTTCGGTTTGGTAATATATTTCATGGGTTTGTTTTTAATGAGGATAGAAAGAATTTTATAAGGTTTAATTTTGGTTTCTTTAGGAAATTGAGTTACGGGTTAGGGTTCTTGAGTTTGAATTAATCAAGAGAATCAACTAGATAGTCAGACTCAATCTAGAGAAAAGTATATCAAAGAGTTTTATATCTCTAACTCTAAATTCAATCTGCAATCAGTAAATAGGAATCTGCGATCCCGATTGAATATAATAGAAATAACTTGAACGGTACCAAAGACTAATGTTCAAGGATCAATCAATTTCAATCAACAACCAAATGTTGGATTTACCAATTGATCGATTCAACGCACAACCTGTGATATTTCAATTATATAACAAAATATAATGCGGAAAAGAAATAACAGAGACACCAGAATTTTGTTAACGAGGAAAACCGCAAATGCAGAAAAACCCAGGGACCTAGTCCAGCTTTTAACACCACACTGTACTAAGCCGCTACAGACACTAGCCTTCTACCAATGAACTTCGTACTGGACTGTAGTTGAACTCTAATGAATTTCACACTGATTCAAGTTACAGTTGCACTCCTTAGGTCTATGATCCCAGCAGGATACTACGCACTTGATTCCCTTAGCTGATTTCACCCACAACCAAGAGTTGCTACGACCCAAAGTCGAAGACTTGATAAACAAATCTGTCTCACACAGAAAAGTCTATTGGAATAGATAAATATGTCTCCCACAGAAATACCTACGAGTTTTGTTCCGTCTTTTGATAAATCAAGGTGTACAGGAACCAATTGATAAACCAGACTTATATTCCCGAAGAACAGCTTAGTATTATCAATCACCTCACAATAATCTTAATCGTATGGTAGAGAAACAAGATATTGTGGAATCACAAACGATGAGACGAAGATGTTTGTGACTAATTTTAATCTTACCTATTGGAGATAAATTTCAAGAAAATCTTAGGAAAAATAATACTCAATCACGATAGAAGAAGTAAGATCAAAACACGCAACTATAGAGAAAATAGTTGGGTCTGGCTTCATAATCCCAATGAAGTCTTCAATTCGTTAACCTATAGGGTCTCGTGAAAAACCTAAGGTTAAAGGAGAATCGACTCTAGCTTATACAACTAGTATCACACAGGAGGTGTGGGGATTAGGTTTCCCAGTTGCTAGAGTTCTCCATTATATAGTTTTCAAATTATGGTTTGCAATCTAAGTTACCTTGGTAACAAAGCATTCAATATTCAGATTAGATGAAAACTGATTAGACTCAAGCTAATATCTTTCAACCGTTAGATCGAACTTAGCTTGTTATACACAAATGAAATGTACCTTCATTTAGGTTTAAGTAATCGTACCCAAACATGTACACCATGTTGGCTAAACAGTAGTTAACCGAGGTTAGCTATATGAACACTCTCATATCAACCTTATTCGTCTTAACCATGTAGATGGTGGGTTTTCAACAAAGGCTAAAATCTTAAAATCATGATACTGCATGTTTCTGACCCGGCTTCAGGAATGTATGTGACAATTCATATTTTATGATCCATGAACCATCTCACAATCTCTGACTGAGCGAACGTTCCTCTCAGAGCTATGATGAATATGTTTCTCGAAAAGCCTCCCGGCTGGACTTTCGATGCTTCACATATTTCATCATCACCTCTACATAGAATCAAAATGATTGGGCGGCTCCTAGACATAATGTTTGTTAGAGAGCTTAACGCCTTCAGGACGTCACGCTGCTCGTTGTTCCCTGACTACGTAGGGAGACCGTGTATAGAATCTCCTGATGATTGGGAGGCTCCTAGACATATTGCATGCTAGTATAGAGCCTAACGCCTTTATGACGTCACGTGCTTGTTGTTCCCCGACTATACACCCCCCTCAGAACGAGTATGATGCTTCAACTATCTCATTTCTCAATTCTGCAAATAGGTTAATTTTAGCGTGTCTTTCATAAACCGAATCCCTAGAAAATAATCTGTTCTATCTCATTACTCTGTTTCATGGCTTATTCCCGACTGAATTCCATGAATTATTAATAGATAATCAATCTATTTTATTAATCCGTTTCATGGATTATTGCCGACTGAATTCCATGAATTAGTAATAAATATTCATCGTCTGGGCGTCTGGGCCATCACCAAGTAAGCCCCGATAAAATGGTGCAAGTGTACTTGACAATAATGCACGAACGAGTACCCCGAACGCACGAACGAGCATTCAAAAATATGTACGAACGAGGAACTTATGAAGGAAAATAATATTAAATAAAATAAACAAGAGGCGTGGGGCCGGGCCTACCGGCCGGCCGGTCCCCCTCTTCAGTTATTTTATTTTATTTTAATTTATTATTTCCCTCATCTTATGAAGACTCCTTCATTTGAGCACACTCCCTCGTTTGAGCGAAACTCTTAGTTTCTCCATACTTTTATCAAACTAAAATAAGGAAAGGTGTCACGGGACCGGGCCACCTAGCCGTGGCCGGTCCCACACCTTACAATCCCTTATTTTCTCATATTATTATTTCCTTCATCTCATGGAATTCCATCTTTTGAGCAAAAACCCTAGTTTTTCAATATTTTCTCAAATATTGCTCAAACCATGAAAAAGCCAAAAAGTCAAATGGTCACATGACCAACTAGGCTTCTCACGTCAAAAATTAAAATATTATTATTTTAATTTTCTCAAAAATATCGGTCGCATGAGCAAAGTTCTACTTGCTCATTCGAGCAAAATTGAGAGTTTCAGTCAAGATCAAACTCTTCTGAAATCCAAAATATTGCTCAAACGCGCACCAGAAAATACCAAAACTCTGAGGACTGAGACACGGGCATGCCACCTTGACCGACCAAGGTCGGCCCTTAGTCTTGCAAGGATCTGGTCCCACACTCTTTCATAATTTTGACCTAATTATCTCGCAACTGTTCATATTGGGTCCAAACTCTCTCCAACCAACTTGGGATTTGCTCGATCGACCATCAGCTGGTCCCACGACCACCAAGGATTTCCCATGACCCCTTGGCCAGTCCCTCATCTCTCCATAATTAGTTTTTACTACCTAACGCTTACACGAGCACTATTTTAATAAATTATTAAACCATCATTTGATCATTCTTTAACCAACTGGTCCACAAAGGACTTTGGTGCATGCTCACTCGACCACTTGGGCACTACATGGTCGGACATCATCCCATGTAGTCGGTCCCTCCTTGACTTAGTGACTTACTTTCAGTAAATCGCCAATTGATCAGCAATTGATCAAAATTAGGGTTTCGAAAAAATGCTCTACAAATCATAATTCTGAGCAAGTTCAAACACTAATAATTTTATGTTGATCCAGCAATCAACATCTGGATTAATTATACAATATTCGGTCCGATACCAATATTTTAATTAATATTTTATTTGGTCATGCTACCAATAATTCACCGAATGAGCAATACTTGCTCAGATGCTCGAATATTGATTCAACTATCAATATTCAATAATTCATCAAATGAGCAATATTTCCTCAGATGCTCGAATATTGATTCAACTATCAATATTCAGTAATTCATCATACGATCAATATTTGCTCAAACTATGAATATCATTTATTCGAGAACTATACGTCCCAGCAGACATGTTCAACTCATGAATCCTAGAACATTCAGTAATCATGCTCGACTAAAGAATATTTAGACTCATCGTCTAATCAAGTCAACGACTAACTAATCAAATACACGTCTACTTTGCAGACTCCACGTTTGTGAGACATCAATCACGTCACATGGGGGATATTAATTAGGGTTTTGGTCTGTGATGCGTGTCGTAACCACAACAAATTAGTGAATATTTTTCCACTCAATTAACAAGTAATATGGTGGTAGTTAAGTTCGTTCCCACGAGGAGCAAGAGATTTTTAGTTGTAAAATTGTCACAAAAAGGGGGATGTATAAAGCAAAAGAAAATAAACAAAGCAATTCAAAGATAAAGTTGAAATCAATAAGAGAGACAAGACCAAGGAATTCTTCTTCGTTTGCAAAACAATGATTCAAGTTATGTTTTTCATCCACATGTTATTAGTCATGATTATCACCAACCGTAGGATAAAGCGAGGTTCGTTTAGCTAGCCCCAAAATCCCTTATTTCACTGAGTAACAAGTCCGCTTAGTTATCAGATTCTATTCAAAAGAACCACCTTGAGGTTCGCTTACAAGATGTAATTCCATGAATGCATTAAGATTTATGAATTTAGGTTTAGTACTAGTAGTTAAACTCGGTTCGCTTGGTCCACTTTCTAGCGTTGTTTTTACACACAATCGCTCCACGAAATCCCTCCGCAAGGTCTTGTGTTTGCTACTTGTGTAAAAAGTCAAGAAACGATTACTTATCCCCTAACTTTCACTAGCTTTAGATCAAATTAACAAATCAATTTAGCGTGCACTCTAAACAATCTATCAATCAATCATGAATGTGTAAACATTCCTATTAGTAAAAACAAACGATAATCATGTGAAAAATCTCAAGATATAATTGAAACAAAACTCAAAACATGTTAAGAACTAGGAATTCATCCTCAATCAAATAAGAAAATTAGCTACTCATATTTTTTTGAAATTCACACAAATAATTAAAAGGAGAATTTTTCAAGTTCACACAAATAATTAAAATAAGAATTTTGAAAAGCAAGCAAAAATACAAGTATTGTGTGTGTAAAAGGTGTGTAAAGATATGTGTAAAAAGGTGTAGAGAACTTCTCTACTTATAGGCTTCAATGTTCTCCAAATCTTCCAAGGAATAGAATCCCTTTCCTTTAATAATTCAATTTCCAATTTCAAGTCTTTCTCAAATCTTCCATCTTCTCTTTCCAAATTTGAGCCAAATTCTCCATCCAATTCCAAGTCCGAGTCTTCACACCCATGAGTCTAGAATACTCTTCACAAAATTCTGCACATATTGAATAGCCGGAGAAATCTTGGGATCACCGGAATCCGGCCAGAAAAGTCGCCGTCGGTCACTGGAAATTTCTTTTCCCGTCGACGGAATATTCCGTCGATTCTATTAAAGATAACGATCAAACGGTCAAATTTTGTTAGTCAATGGGTCAAAGAAAGAGAGTCAGCTTCTAACTCGGCCGATTGGGTCTAACTAGATTGGGTTGAATCGGCTTTCAAGTCGGCCGTAGTCGAGTTAACTCGCCGTAATGGAAAACCGTAGAGTTACATTTATTCACAGGCATTTCCTCGGGGGAGTTCGAGGCCAATTCATAACAATCCTAACACATTCATCTAATTCATTCTTCGAGTGTGGCTTTCCTGCAATTCATACACAAGCACTTTCAGCTCAATTGTTGCATTCTATCTGCACCTGCAACATCAACTCAGCACCACCTGAACCACCAACACCAGTTGCTCCACCAACAATTCCATCCTGCAACCTTATTTCTTCTCTGTCATATTCAGCCTCAACACCACTGCCAATCAAATCAAAACCCATCTTCATTCTATTATCCAAGAAACTTTCGAACAACTCCAGAATGAGATTCATTCAGCAGACCATCAACAACACCAAAACCCAATCTCCGATTCAACGATAGACTAACAATCACAAAACCCATCTTTTCTTAACTTCACACTGCTCAATTACAGACCCATTCTGCTGCTTATTTACCTGCTACCACCACCTTCCTTCACTTGTTCTTCGGTTGCAGATTCAAATCAAAAACCATATTCAATTTCTGCCATTAAGACTCTAACCCATGTAATCTGCAGTACCAACACTTTCTTGCACCATTCCTAACATTCATCTTCATTCCCTGTGACTTATGAATAGCAGCTCAACTTATTTCCCTATTCTCATCTCTTGGATCCAAGAGCACCACAACCCTCGACAACAACGAGTTTCAACCCTTAAGCCGATTTGAACCCATTTGTTTCTGACGAGCTAATGTTTCTCGAACAAAGACCAAAACCCATTTAGCATCCGCCACTACGGGAGCTGAGTTATAACCAAAGATCCATCTCTAACTTCGATTCACGATGACCAAAACCATGACTTGCTTCAGTGCGGCAACATCAGTTACGCTTTGTCTTCATCACCGAACCCATCATCGATCTTGATATCCACCGATTCGGACTCCATAAAACCCATTTAATATCTTCCTCTCTCGTATTGTGTGACACGGTTCAAAACACAGCACCACCAACACTCCATTCTTCTATCCAACTCAATTTACTTTGAACTCAACACATCATCACCCGATTCGCTCATTCTCTTCTTGTAACTAGATTCAATCTCTCATTCTTCTCGATTTCTTCACCATGAGCTCGTCAATCATCATCGCTTATGTCTCGATCCGGTCTCTCGAACCAACGGAAGCAACGTCTCAATCTCGATTCACAAATGTAACATCGAACCCTAATTTCTTCTCTATCTGATCTTCTGGGTTTCGATCTGCTTCTCTCTCTCGATTTATCAACCAACAAAACCATTAATTCCTCTCCAATCTCTCTCGATTTAACGCAATGCCGTGCCTCAGTTTCTTCTCAATTTTAGGTGAGAATGAATAAAACGAAGAGTAAAGTGTCTCGATTTAGGGTAGGGGTATGAAAGTTTGGAGTCTGGATATTCAACATCCTGGTCACTACTAAGGGTTAACTAGGATGTACAGCCCTTAACTTTGAATCGGCTGTATTTAGTGCTCCTTCAAAACAGAGTTGCCCCTAACCATGACCGGGCTCAAGATAGTGTTTGCTTGTGAAATGACCGTTCTATCCTTTTGGTTCAAATTGGGTGATTTCTTCTTCTTTTCGTTTGTGCGACTCCATAGTAGGTATAAAACTCAAAACAAGCGTAAAATACATAATTTACAAGAAAAATAGCAAAGAAAGCATAAACAATCGATAGTAAATAGGATGTATTCTACACCCTATCAGATTCACCCACACTTAGACTTTGCTAGTCCTCTAGCAAATCAAACCAAAACTTACAACTTCAAAGCTTTCCAGCGTCCCAAGCATCCAAAGAGCTATGAGAACATAGAGTTTCTGCATGCTAGTAATAAGAAGTTAGAAATACTAAAGAACATATTATCATTCTTAAATGTTGAGTGAGAAATAACCACACCATAATGAGAGAACGCGTGTTTGAGAAACGATCAATAAGCATTTCGCCTCGACTTGACCTCACCAAAAAGGATTTTATGATAATTGCACTCAAAAAGACTAGCTTATCTTTTTATGGGTCTCACATGTGTGCGAGGTAGGAATGAAGAGAGAATTCCCGCAACACGTTGAATGGTGGGAAGGACAACTTCCGAAATATTTTAAAAACCCACATCTTGTAACATTTTGAAAAACCATTTTTTTATGACGATCTCTAAGAAAGGAAATCAACCATTATTATCGAGGATGAGATTACTTACTCACCTTCACATCCGATCGCTAATTATGATAACACCACTCTCACGGCATCCAATAGAAACGTCTTCCGCTCCTCGTCTTTATCTTCTTGGTCTTCGTCTTCGGTTTCAACTATTGATGATAAACTCTCTCGAACTTCGTAATTCCTTGACAATTTGTAACTCTTTTACCTTAAAAATCCTTGTCGCTGAAACTTCCTTATATATTTTCCTTCCCCACGGCTTATTAAATAAATAAAAACAAAACAAATATTTCTCTTGTTTTTTTTTTTTTTAATCTTTTCTTTTCTCTTTTTTTTTTTTTTTTTTTTTTTTAAACAAGAGAAATAAAACAAAGTGAAAATAAAAACAAAACCGTGGCCGTGGGAGAAGTATTTTACCGCTTGATTCTTCACAACTTGTATCGCCTCAAAATCATAAACTTCAATAATTCTCACCTTTTGCTTTTCTTTGCTCTTGTGAATAAGTCTTTATACTTGAATATAGAATTACCTCATTGTAGTGTAAGTCTTTAACATATATGTAAAAATCTGCTTTTTGTATGTTGCTTTACTTGAATATGAAATTTGCTCTTTTTCTCGTTCTGTTGCTTGTAAACCTTGAACTTTTTCAACTTTCCTTGTAGATTTTGATGTCGCTCCTTGTTGATGATGATGGTGTTTCTATGGACCCGTTGTTGTGGAGAGAATGGTGCTAAATGCAAATCGAACTACAAGAAGGAGTCTTTCATCTATAGACGTCACCCTCATAATTGACAAAATTAGCACTCAAGAGATCAAAGAGTAGTGCTTCTATTGGTGGGAGGTTGGGTAGCTCACCATTCTACCCTAGAATTAACGTCACGATGACACACACTCAAAATAAAGCTCTTTAGTTAGATGGAAAAATTTACTTGGTCGGTGCCTCACATGATATAAATACGGGTAGTCTCCACTAATGATTGATCAGCAACTCTAATAATGCATTTCTCCCTGCACCAAATTTGCATCACCGGCATGATTAAATCCATTATTTAACACTCTAACAAGCAAGAAATATGAATGTAGTTCCCTAACACTTCCAGTTCAGTTATGTCGGTCAGAATTCTCTATGTAAACATACCTAGAAGTATGCTAGTGACTCTAAAATCTCTAAAAGTTGTAGGTAAATTTTTTTTTTTTTAAAGAAAATACATGCTTAATCACTCCCCCACACTTAAACCTTACATTGTCCTCAATGTAATTGAATCGTCCTAGTAAAGTCAAGGTGGGAAATTTTAACATGATATGGAACAAGAAAAAGAAATAACAAAAAATAAAAAATAAAAAAAACAAAAGGATAAGAAATACAAAACCTATGGGTTGCCTCCCATTAAGCGCTTGTTTTAAAGTCGACGGCCCGACTTAGCTCTTAAGCAAGATTCATTAGCCCGCATCAATCTCTTTCACGGGAAAACATGACTTCACATCACTAGGGTATCTCTTTGTCTCAAAAATATTGAAATGGATGAGTGCTCCATCAAACTCCATAGTCAAGGTGCCATTTTGGACATCAATCTTTGTTCCTATTGCTTAAGAATGGTCTACCCAATAGCAAAGGTGTAGACTTGGAAGAATTCTCATCATTCATGTCTAAGACATAGAAATCGGCCGGAAATATAAGCTCATTAACCTTTTGCCAAAATATTCTCAACAATCCCTTTCGGGTAAACATTAGATCGGTTAGCAAGTTCAAGAACTACCCCGGGTCTCCTTAAGAGGACCAAGATTCAAAGAATCATAAATCGAGGAAGGAATAACATTAACCGATGCTCCCAAATCTAGCAAAGCTCGAGTAAAACCTTGTTTTACCAATTGTGCAAGGTATAGTGAACTACCGGGGTACTTTAATTTTGGTGGGAGTTTCTTGAGAATGAACGGCCACATTCTCCCCCACACTCATGACTTCATTCCCCTTTCAACCTTTTCTTCTTCATGCACAACTCCTTTAAGAACTTTGCACAACGAGGAATTTGACGAATAGCTTCAATGAGTGGAATATTGACTTGTACTTTCTTAAGGATGTCCCAAATATCCTTGTATTCCAAGTCTTTCTTCGATTTAGCAAATCGACTAGGAAACGGGGGTGGAGTTGTGAAAGTAGGAACCGTCTCCTTAGGTAGGTTGGTTGGGGATGTATTCTCCTTTGGTGCGGTTTCGATTTCCTCTTTCTCATCATACACCTTATCTTGTTGATTTGGTTGCTCCACTTGTTTCCCGCTCCTCAAAGTAATCGCATTAACTCTCTCTCTTGGATTAACAAATGGTTGTGAAGGAAGCTTTGTGGACGCTTGAGCTTTCAAGAGGTTCACATCGGTCGCTAATTGCCCCACTTGAATTTCCAAAGCCTTGATTGCCGAATCGGTCTTTTGTTGTTGTTGTTGAACCAAAGTGGTGATACCTTGCATACCTTGCATCAATGCATTAAGCTTGTCATCAATTGAAAAATCTCAAGCTCCTTGACTTGTTGTGGTTGGAATTGTTATTGAGGTTGGAAACGTGATTGTTGGAATCCACCTTGTTGCTCAATACGGATTGGGAACGTAGCTTGCTTATTTGCATAGCTAAAGTTAGGATGATCCTTCCAACCGGGATTGTAAGTATTCGAGCATGGATCGTACCTTAGCCTTTGATTTGGATATAAAGCATTTACTTGTTCGGTCTCATCATCCGGAATAATAACAGCCATCCTTTGAATTATTTTCTCCATGTTACCCATCCTTTGATCAAGGTGTGATGATGAATCAACGACTTCATGCTGTCGCCTAACCATTGGTTCATCTCTTGTGTAGAATTGTTGCGAGTTTGCAAGACCATAATTTTAATCAACTCGGTAGCTTGGGTCACCGTCTTGTTCATTAGTGCACCACCACCCGCGGCGTCAAGAAGAGACCTATCACTTGGGTGGAGTGCTTCATAGAAGTATTGGAGTATCATAACGTCACTAAATTGATGGTGTGGACAGCTTGCCACCAATCTCTTGTATCGCTCCCAACATTCATACAATGACTCTCCCACATGTTGCTTCAACCCACAAATATCCTTGCGAATTTAGTAGCTTTGGATGCGAAAATATCTCTCGAGGAAAAGTTTCTTCATACCATTCCATGTTGTGATACTTCCTAAGGCAAATAATATAACCATTCCTTAGCATTGCCCTCGCTAAAGAAAACGGAAAGCTTTCAACATTGCTCCATTCGCATTAGTCTCCGGTGGAAGCATAGTCATAACTATGGTATAGAAGTCCATAAGATGTTTGTTTGGGTCTTCATTCACCATACCATGAAACTTTGGTAACTCTCTAATCAACCCCGGCTTGATCTCGAAGGTTGAGTTAGTTTGGATACACCATTGTTGTGTATCAAGCTTGTGAGAATCTAGGTCCTTGAGTGTACGTTCAGCCATTTCTTCTTCTTCATTGTCCGAATCTGCGAACTCACTTGATGAAGAAGGAGGAAGTGGAGTGTTAACCGCTCGAATGAAATCCTTTAGTTGAGTGCCGGATCGAAGACGTATTGGACTCGGTTTGCCCTTTTTAAGAATTCACCAAAGGTATAACACCTGAAACAAGATTCTCAAAAACTAAGTTAGATACGGTATAGAATCTAACAAAGCAAGAATAAAGCAAAAAGAAAAATAAAAACAACTAAAATCATCCATTGCTCCCTGCCGTAATGGCTTGCATTGATGCGTGTCGTAACCACAACAAATTAGTGAATATTTTCCCACTCAATTAACAAGTAATATGGTGGTAGTTAAGTTCGTTCCCACGAGGAGCAAGAGATTTTTAGTTGTAAAATTGTCACAAAAAGGGGGATGTATAAAGCAAGAGAAAATAAACAAAGCAATTCAAAGATAAAGTTGAAATCAATAAGAGAGACAAGACCAAGGAATCCTTCTTCGTTGCAAAAAAATGATTCAAGTTATGTTTTTCATCCACATGTTATTAGTCACAGATTATCACCAACCAAGTAGGATAGCGGTTTAACAGCTAGCCCCAAAATCCCTTATTTCACTGAGTAACAAGTCCGCTTTAGTTATCGATTCTATTCAAAAGAACCACCTTGAGGTTCGCACAAGATGTAATTCCTGAATGCATTAAGATTTATGAATTTAGGTTTAATACTAGTAGTTAAACTCGGTTCAGCTTGGTCCACTTTCTAGCGTTGTTTTTACACACACTCATCCACGAAATCCCTCATGAGGTCTTGTGTTTGCTGCTTGTGTAAAAAGTCAAGAAACGATTACTTATCCCCTAACTTTCACTAGCTTTAGATCAAATTAACAAATCAATTTAGCGTGCACTCTAAACAATCTATCAATCAATCATGAATGTGTAAACATTCCTATTAGTAAAAACAAGCGATAATCATGTGAAAAATCTCAAGATAGAATTGAAACAAAACTCAAAACATGTTAAGAACTAGGAATTCATCCTCAATCAAATAAGAAAATTAGCTACTCATGTTTTTTTGAAATTCACACAAATAATTAAAAGGAGAATTTTTCAAGTTCACACAAATAATTAAAAGAAGAATTTTGAAAAGCAAGCAAAAACACAAGTATTGTGTGTGTAAAAGGTGTGTAAAGATATGTGTAAAAGATGTGTAGAGAACTTCTCTACTTATAGGCTTCAATGTTCTCCAAATCTTCCAAGGAATAGAATCCCTTTCCTTTAATAATTCAATTTCCAATTTCAAGTCTTTCTCAAATCTTCCATCTTCTCTTTCCAAATTTGAGCCAAATTCTCCATCCAATTCCAAGTCCGAGTCTTCACACCCATGAGTCTAGAATTATCTTCAAAAAATTCTGCACATATTGAATCGCCGGAGAAATCCACGGGATCACCGGAATCCGGCCAGAAAAGTCGCCGCCGGTCACTGGAAATTTCTTTTCCCGTCGATGGAATATTCCGTCAGATTCTGTTAAAGATAACAGTCAAACGGTCAAGCTGTTATTCAATGGGTCAAAGAAAGAGAAGTCGACTCTTGAGTCACTTCTCCTCGGCTGATTGGGTCTAACTAGATTAGGTTGAATCGGCTCGCTTCGGGCCCGATCTTGAGTTAACTCGGTAGTAAGGGAAAACCGCCGAGTTACATTTTATTTCGGGCATTTCCTCAGCCGGAAGTTCAGGCCAATTCCCTGTAACAATCCTTACATTCATCTAATTCATTCTTGATGTGGCTTTCACCAATTCATACACAAGCACTTTTCACTCAATTGTTGCATTTATCTCGCACTGCGCAACATCAACTCAAACACTACCCGAACCACCAACACCAGTTGCTCCACCAACAATTCCATCCTGCAGCCTTATTTCTTCTCTGTCAGATTCATCCTCAACACCACTGCCAATCAAATCAAAACCCATCTTCATTCTATTATCCAGCAGCTCAGAACAACTCCAGAATGAGCTTCATTCAGCAGACCATCAACAGCACCAAAACCCCATCTCTGCATTTATCGGCTGCACTAACAATCACAAAACCCAACTTTTCTTAACTTCACACTTCTCAACAATTCCTGGACCCATTATGCGGCTTATTCACCTGCTTTACCACCACCTTCCTTCACTTGTTCTTCGATTCTGAGATTCAAATCAAAAACCATATTCAATTTACGCCATTAAGACTCTAACCCATGTAATCAAGAAGACCAACACTTTCTTGCACCATTCCTAACATTCATCTTCATTCCCTATGACTTATGAATAGCAGCTCAACTTATTTCCCCATTCTCATCTCTTGGCTCCAAGAGCACCACAACCCCTGACAGCAACAGGTTCAACCCTTAAGCCGATTTGAACCCATTTGTTTCACGGCGAGCTAATGTTTCTCGAACAGCACCAAACCCATTTAGCATCCGCCACTACAGGAGCTGAGTTATAACCAAAGATCCATCTCTAACTTCAGTTGCAGTGACCAAAACCATGACTTGCTTCGATTAACAGCGGCATCAATTCTGCCCTGTCTTCATCACCAGAACCCATCATCGATCTTGATATCCACCCGATTCGGACTCCATAAAACCCCATTTAATCTCTTCCTCTCTCGTGTTATTAGCGGCTCCAGATTCAAACACAAAGACCACCAACACTCCATTCTTCTATCCAACTCAATTTCTCGCTTTGAACTCAACACATCATCACGATTCGGCTCATTCTCTTCTTGTACGATTCAATCTCTCATTCTTCTCTCGATTTCTTCACCATGAGCTCGTCAATCATCATCGCTATGTCTCGTCCCGGTCTCTCGGAACCAACAAGCAACGTCTCAATCTCGATTCACGATGTAACATGAACCTAATTTCTTCTCTATCGATCTTCCTCGGTTTCGATCTGCTTCTCTCTCTCGATTATCAACCAACAAACCCATTAATTCTCTCCAATCTCTCTCGATTTGACGCATCCGGCTTGTCTGTGATTCTTCTCAATTTCAGGTGAGAATGAATAAAACGAAGAGTAAAGTGTCTCGATTTAGGGTAGGGTATGAAAGCTAGTCTCGGATATTCAACATCCTGGCCACTTGCTAAGGGTTAACCAGATGACACCCCCTTAACTTTGAATCGTCGTATTTAGTGCTCCTTCAAAACAGAGTTGCCCCCTAACCATGACCGGGCTCAAGATAGTGTTTGTCAGAAATGGCCGTTCATCCTTTGGTTCAAATTAGGTGATTTCTTCTTCTTTTTTGTCGTGCGACTCCATAGTAGCTATAAAACTCAAAACAAGCGTAAAATACATAATTTACAAGAAAAATAGCAAAGAAAGCATAAACAATAGATAGTAAATAGGATGTATTCTACACCCTATCGGTCCGCGGCCTCACGGCACGTGTGTTCATCCACGATGAGAAATGTG
>JAJJWW010010177.1:0-51026 GCA_023531295.1 Papaver armeniacum | reverse complement strand
TATATTTAGTGTCTTAAAAAGTTAAAACTGTACTCTTATTATTAAGGAAAAATTACCATGATAACTAAATAAAACAGTATTACTGAGTTAAGCTATATATATGAGCTTCACCAAGGTACTAGAGGAGATTACTATCTGGTTATTCAAATATAGCTTTAGATACTGTACGCCACTTAAAGAATATCATGTGACTGCAAAATCAACGAAATGCTAATGGCAAGACTTTGGAAGATCTTTTCTTATCAATGGGCCTATTTTCAAAGAAAGTTAGGTTCGTAGAGTGTAACAAACAGTTCAGAATCGAATATCAATAACATCTCCATCATATGATTTGATTCTGTGAAACTTTAACTTAAACAGTTAGTGACAACATAGGTTGAGATGACATAAATCCATTTTCTTTAATGAGAAGTTTAATTAAGTTATCTTCATCATCATCCTTTTAGCACTAAACCCTCTATTAATGGTTAACTCTTAATGATATTGATTAGTTACTAAGTGGAGGTTAAGGACCCACAAATCTATTATCATGTTTTGTTGCTCCAAATTAATGGAGGTGTTCGATCCTTAAATCAGTCCTGAAACAGTAGAGTATATATATTTAGATAATCAAAAGTTTTGATTAGTGGAGAACAAAACAAAGGTAAAGGTAGACATATAGTATTAGTTATAAATTAACCTAAAATAAGCAAATATCAAAGAAAGTAAAGGAAATCTCCTGAGATTGACAATATGATAACTGGTTTAACAGAAACCTTAGCCCTAGTTTGGCATCTATCGTGTCATCGCTGAGCTATTTAGAGCAAGCACTATGCAGGGAGTCGATCACGGACAAATTCTCCCCTGGGCTAATCTGTTAAAATCATTACTTACTGACAAGTATAAAATTGAACGATTATCTAAATGGATATTTGGAGTAATTTTGAGTTACCCCTTATCTAAATGGATATTTGGAGTAATTTTGAGTTACCCCTTATCTAAATGGATATTTGGAGTAATTTTGGGTTACCCCTTATCTAAATTTTTTTTTAATACCAAACTTGCACTTGGTAATTAAATTAGTTAGTTTATTGATTAGTTAATGTTGATGTAATGATTAATTACTGATTAGTTAGTGATTAGTGATTAGTGAGTTATTAATAGGAAAGTTTTGTTAGAATCAGAATCTTTTTGAGAGAAGAAGAAGAAGGAAAAAAGATGAAGAAAAAGATGGAAGAACCCAAAAAATATTATTTTGAGTTTGGTAAGTGTGATATGAGTGATTCATGTGATGATACCTCCTCCTCAGAATCAGAACCCCCTTCATCTCCTAATATATTTGTCAACATTTCTAACGATCCGAATATGAGTTATTTGCTAGATGATGAAAACTTTTTACCCCAAACTCAACCTAATGTCCAAAATGATGAATTTTATCAGCCACGACCAGGAGATGAAGTTATGGGTACTCAGGTATGGCTCAAATTTAGTTAATGTAGCTTGAATTGTGCCAAAAATTGGCCAAATCGAAAATTTCTGGAAAACATTTCGGCTAGGTCAAAGTAGTTCGGTTAGCTATTCTCCAGAAATGGTAGCCGAACTCTCTCAGATTTCGGTTACATATTTCAGCGGACGATGTAACCGAACTCTGTTTTAATGGAGGTTTTTGAGAGTTCGGTTATCTTTTTCCAGAAAACGTTGCCGAACTATTTTTATAGAGTATACAGTTAATAGTTTGGTTTAGTCTAGTTTAGTACTTTGTTGCCGAACTTCTTGTTCGGCAAGATCGCAAATCATGTTCAGTGAATAGATAACCGAACTTTGTAGTTCGGTTTAGTCGGGTGTACTAATTATGTTGCCGAACTATACCATAGAAAATCCAAAGAACTAGTTCGGCAAGATCGCAAATATTTTTAAAAGACTTCATAACCGAACTTTCAGTTCGGTAGGGTCGTATATTATTTTTTCATTGCCGAAAATGTTATTATTTCTTATTTTTGGTTGGTATTGACGTTGTGTTATTACTCGTAGTTTGCATCTGATCTAATAGAACCAATGGAAAATCAACCCACCCCTGTTGATATTTTGTACGATGACACATCCCATCACTACATGAATGACTTGGTATTCAAAAGTCCTTTGGAAGCAAAGAGTTGGGCTAGACAACATGCACAAAAAGACATGTGTGTATTAGTATTGAATGGGAGAGAAAGCAAAACCCTCTTTGAAATGGTTTGTGACAGTGTTTTGATCCCGATAAAAGCCACTGGAGGAAGGGTGATCCTTCTTTTCGTGAAGCTTTTTCACATGACATAAAAGTTAATATTTGTATATTTACAGGAATGCCATTGTTTTAAAAAAAATAGATCAAAAAAAAAATTAAAACTTAGATATCTTTAAAAATACACATCGAGAAGGGTTATGTTTATAAAGGAAAGACAAATAGGAAGAACAAAACTATCTCAAAGAAGATTAAATGCCCATTCAAGCTTGCATTTAATTACAATGAAGATTTGGATGGATGGGTTCTCTACAAGGTTATGGAAGGTCGTCATAACCACCCTCGTCCAGAGCATCTTGAAGGAAATTTCATGGCGGCCAAGCTAACTCCTCAAGAGATGGACAAGGTAGCTAAAATGAGGAAAATGGGTCTTTCACCGATTCAAATGCTCCAAATACTAAAGGAGGATAACAAAGTGTTGATGGTGGATTTTCATTTAAGGCTAAAATTGTAAAAGCCAAAATTATGCGCTAACATCTTGCAAAAGATAAAGCCATTGATAAGTGATGAATACTTCTTCACTTTACTAATTCACCTAGAATAGAGCATGTGGCAACAATCCCAAGATTCTCGTGAATTAAATACACGAAATTCATCCAGGTTGGAGCATGTGGCAACAATCCCATATACCCCGTGAATTTACAACATTATTAATTAATGCATGACCAGCCTCGTATTTCCTGTACTCATTACCGGTGCGGCATGACGACTGAGTGTTGTTCTCAGCAGAGCAACACGAATCTCCAAGCATTAATAATGAAACATGTACGAAATACCCATACATGCTACAACTCTCAATGTGTTATACTAGCCCGATTGAGCATATTTGAACCTGAACTGACCATACCAGTCTCAGAAACGATCACGACCATCCAACTTCACCAGCATGATTGGATGGCTTAGATTGAATCCATGACCCCAAGTAGGTATTGGAATATTCACTACCGACCCAACGCGGGCCCCGTATGGTCGGTCTCTCCAAAAGGGTGGTATAGCTAGCCAAACCATCCAAACCAGAGCAGTATGGACGAAAAACCCTAAATTAGGGTTTGCGGCACATTACATGTATCGCAAAACACTCTCAACCATCCATCTTCGCAGGCATAGATGGAGGGTGTAGATGTAGATTCAAAGAGCCCTGAGCATGTCAACACAAACACCGTGGGCCCGCCTACATACCTGACTGATCGGTCAGGACCAACTATGGTCAGTCGTCTTGATTCGTGCACCCCAAACGGGTACACACGGCCGTCAAAACCTAATTAGGGTTTGTGTCACGATCACGAGCGTCCCTTTTCTCCTGCTCGAATGAAGGTTCCATGAATAGACTAAGCAGGTCCGGTAAGTATCAACATTATCACTACGGGCCCACCTATCTCCACACCCGATCGGCCAAGACCAAACTTGGCTGTACACCGTGATTCGCGCGCCCAAGCTAGGCGTGGTCACACTTCCCAACCACAAACTGATCTCGACCGCTCAAGTTTACCGGACAAATTGAGTGGCTTAGATCACGGTTTTATGGGATGATGAAGTACATGTATATACACCATCCCACCGTATGCACGCCGGGCTGATCGGCCAAGACCGACCAAGCTTGGTCGTCTTGGAACGCGCGCCCAAAATTGGCATGATGCGCGGCTTTTGCGGCACCAGATTTCTGTTGCAAATTGATCTCGACCACTCAACTTCGCGGACAAATTGAGTGGCCCAGATCACACTTTCACGAGACAATGAGATATGGGAGCCTCCATCGTCATGTCGTCTACACACATGCACGATCGGCCCTGTCAAAATTATATCCCAAGCTTGGATTCGACCAAGCTGAAGAGTGATGCTTGCACACCTCTTCAAAAACCCTAATTCCATCAACGGTCGCAGATGAGTGTCTCAAAGATCATCTCGTCCATCCAACTTCACCGGCTTGGTTATACAACCCTGGTCAGGAGTTAATTAGTTAGTGAGGCGTCATGGTGATCACCACTCGTCATAGTTATTTAATCGAGCATTACATGCTACTTTATGTGGGTCCCACGATCCACACACTCGAGACATCAATCATGTCACAAACTAGGGGATACATATTGGGGTATTGGTCTGGCGGTTTATAGCGTGCAGCGTGCAACGCGTCATCACAAGAACGTGTCAGGAAGTCATGGACGGTTAGAGATGACAGGAGAAGTGGGCAAGACTGGTCGTGTAACACCAACACACAACTCCACTCACTCCACTTCCTCCACTTCCCACGAGAGACGTGAATAAGGCTCAAATGACTTGTATAAATAGGTTCTTCTCCCTATTTCCAAAACAACAGAACAAGTCCAGACAACAGAGGCAAGTGTTGATACCATCGTATTCAAACACCGGAACTGATAGCTTACATCCTGCAAGCCAGTTCAGCTTTCTGATACAAGTCATATATAGCCAACACATTCACAATCTCAACACCTTCTTCGCTTCCCTCCTTAAGATCAACCCCATCTCCTTCACTTTGTGACCGAAATAAGTCTGGAACGGCCATTTCTTGGTTTAGGCCGGATTTGCACAGATTGATTTCTCGAATCTACAAGCACTC
The DNA here is from genome assembly GCA_023531295.1 of Papaver armeniacum. Taxonomy (NCBI): domain Eukaryota; kingdom Viridiplantae; phylum Streptophyta; class Magnoliopsida; order Ranunculales; family Papaveraceae; genus Papaver; species Papaver armeniacum. Next base: position 46,191 of record JAJJWW010010177.1, on the reverse strand, counting down.
CCATGTAGTGCATTTGTTTATGGTTTAGACTCATTTCTCATCCACACACCCCAAATTACCGAAACCGGCAGAAATAGTTTTCACCCATAAACAATTGGCGACCACAACGGGAGGTTAATCTCTCGGTTGTAAAGTCAATTTCTTCAACATCCGATTCAATTTTATCAATTTCAAAAAGGGTAGATCTTAGGACCAATTCAATCATCAATCCATTTCAAGATGGTAGAACTCAGGTCTGGATCAGCAATCAACTCTGATGGAGCTAGTGTGGATAACACTCCCGGTATCGATGTACCCGTCAGTGGAGCTACCGTGGTCAATACATCTTATGGAGCCGTCACTTCTACCACCAATGCCGGAAGCAGAGATGTTCCAAGTAAGTGTAACACCTCCCATCACTGAGAGCCATAGCAGCCACAAATCCCGGCATCTCATCAAGTGTAACACCTCTGGTAGTCACCAGAGCAACAACTTCCACTCCTTCATCAGGACGAGGAGCCGGAGGGACGACAGGAGGACCATCCCCCATTACCTTTGCAGAGTTGATGGAGAAGCAAGAAGTTCTTGCTAAGACTCAAACGGATATGGCCGCAACTCAGAAAGAGGTACTCACTTTTCTTAAGACATTAACTGATCGATTGCCACAAGAGCCGCGACAGCCCCTGGAGGAAAAAAGGAACGCATTCAACGCACCGGAGAAGGTACTTCAGCGGCGCGGACCTCCATGGACCTGATCAAAGAAGTGACATCAGATATGAGCGGTCCTGTCATGGAGACTCCTACACTGGGGACTGATCCTCACAACGATCCTCCTCAAGTCAATAGTTTCACTATGAACCAGAGGCCGGTGGATCGGGAAGCGATTTCTCTAGTGGAAAGTTTATGCGAACTTTCACACCTCTCGAAGAATCAGCGCGCGGAGACGTTTTGCTGCAATCAACCAGAGGAAGGTCACGACCGTGCCCTACATGTCACCGCACGCATCAAGGATTCAGAGTTCAAGACGGCCCTTATCTACACAGAGCGTCTTCGAATGTGATTACTCTCAAGACTCTCAGGACATCCAAGGTTCTCCCAGGCAAGGTCGTACGGAAGCCAACCACAATGACGAACTTCGAGGGAAACCAAACCAAAGACATACGGGAGAAGCTCGCGGAAAGAATCGCACAAGTTCGTTGCGTCCCACTCCCCATGTGGGTGTCAATTCAGGAAGAAGACTGGCTTGCATCATTGAGGGCTAAAACCCACGATGCATCTTTGCTGACGAAGCATTCTTCTCCATCCTGTGAAGCCACGACCCACGTTCACACGAAGAGGGAACGAACTTTTGTGGTGAGTCGTGACCAAATAGGGAAAACGGATACCGACACTACCATTATCAATTAGCGGGGGAGATGCACCCAGTCTCTCCACCCAATGGAATGCTACAACAAGAACGAACCACAAGAAAAAGTGCTAGATGCTCCACAACAAGCTGCAAGATGGTACCAACTCCACAACTGATGACATTGAAATCGTTGAGGAATCTCCTAGGCCTATCTCTATCAGCTCAACCTTGTGTACGGATAAACGCACGAAGCTCGTGGAACTTCTCAAAGAGTACCAGGACATATTCGCTTGGAGATATGAAGAAATGCCGGATTTAGATGAAAATTGGTCACCCATCATCTACATGTCATACCCGGATCCAAGTCGGTTAAACAATTGTAGTTCGGACACGAGGAAAGTGGATAGATCGGGTGTTGCATAGACTTCGAGAGACTTGAACAGTGCTGCTCCAAAACGATCCTCCTCTACCTAACATCGACATGTTAGTAGATGCAACCAGCGGACACGGCATGTTCTCCTCCATGGATGGATGTAGAGGCTACAACCAGATAAGGATGTACGAGCATGATGCAAGTAAGATAGCTTTTCGAACTCCTCTCGGAAATTTTTATTATACCATACTTTGCCATTTGGTTTAAAGAATGCCGGTGCAACGTATCAACGCTCTATGACGGCAATCTTCCACTGGAGCCGATACCTCAAGGGAGCAGCCTCAAGAAGATAACGATGTCCACGCGTCATATCGAGCAAGATCCGGCGAGTCACTTTATCGCACAGTGGTACATGTCTATCATGCTATGTTGGAGAATCCGCGCTTTTGGTCATCCTCTGAGCTCATTGAACGCTCATCTACAACAACATATTCCCTGATAGAAAGAACCAGGCCTGCCGGTAATGAAGAGCTCATAATGTTTGTAGGGGCATATATCTCACCAACAAGGAGATACAACCTTCACCTTACGTAGCGGTTCCCAAGCGGAAGAGAAAAACCACCGAGATACAACATCATGCGCGTCCGTCAACTCCAACTCCAGTACCACATGCACGACTCCCACAATGATGAAACAATGTCCAAGATATTCCATATCTGGCTCGACAACAACCACTACGAACAAACCATGTAAACCACGCTTGGGGACTGAGGCTCAGCATGAAATTCCTTCACCGTCGATCAAGGAATTCTTCAACATGAGAGAGATGGTCGAGTCAAGAAGCATGGAATTCGCAAGGGTAAATCGAATCAAGAGGGAAACACTTCAACGCTCCCTCTAGCGTAAGCTGCTTCAATGGTCTATTCAAGAGCCGCCTCAACGCTCTCTCCGGGACCCACGTTCGCTTCAAATCCTTTCTTCAACACTCTCTCCAGATCCACCTCAACGTTCGTACCAAAAACCACTTTAACATCCTCTCGAGCCGTTTCAACACTCAAGCTGCATCAATAATCTGCGCTCTGGTCAAGTTATGTTTGATGTACTCATTGCTCAACATACGTCTCATCCATCCTTCATGAGGGCCCAGCGGAGCATGAAAAACCTTGAAGTCGATAGGAGAAGGGTTATCTTGTGGAACGGATATTTTCATATAGTTGAAAGGGCGCGGTGAACAACTCATCATCAATGTTCGGCATATCTTTGAAGTTGTCAACACCTCCTGACTTGGCACCAAAATTATCCCCTTAAGACATCTCAACATGAGTTCTTTTCTTCATTCTACAATAAAAGACATGAGTCATTACTTGTATAAAAACGCGTGAGATGTGTAGTCACACACGACAGAACACACATTCACGTTGGAGTACACAAGGCTGGTATTGGGTCCAAACATCGGTATTGATCAAGTCACAAGTACGGTATTGCTCAAGTCTCAAGTCCGGTATTGCTCAAGTTTCAAGTCTGGTATTGATAAAGTCACAAGTCCGGTATTGCTCAAGTTTCAAGTCCGGTGTTGATCAAGTCACAAGTCCGGTGTTGATCAAGTCACAAGTCCGGTATTGATAAAGTCACAAGTCCGGTGTTGCTCAAGTTTCAAGTCCTGTTGATCAAGTCACAAGTCCGGTATTGATAAAGTCACAAGTCCGGTATTGATAAAGTCACAAGTCCGGTATTGCTCAAGTTTCAAGTCTGGTATTGATCAAAGTCACAAGGCTGGTATTCGAATAAAACAGGCGCAGCAGCAGGGCCGGTTTTCAGTAGAAACACAGGGTCGACGTTCAGTCAGGCAGGCGGCGGGTCCCACTTGATCTCAGCCCCAGATTGGTCGAAGCAGACACAGCCGTGCCCAATCAAAGCTCTCTCTCCAGAAGAAGGCGTTTCAGCTCCAACACTTCAACGCTCTCCGGGCCTGCTCCGTAAGCCGCCTAACGCTTTCTACAGACCCACATTTACATTTGAGCACACAAGGTTCATTTTTTTTAAAAACAAGCTTGCTCACATCGGGTCCCACGTTCGAGCAAAGCAAACAGCAAGGCCGGTGTTTGGTCAAAGCATCAAGTCCGGTGTTTAGTCAAGCTAGCTGGGTCGGTATTTGGTCTAAGTATCAACATGACACTCGAGCAAGTACATCAACCGTACGGTCAAAGTAGGCACAGGACATGGCCGACGTTTGAAACATGTACACTGTGGTCCCGCGTTTGATCGAAGCATGCACATCTGCCCATGTTCGAATCAAGCATGCTTACATCGGGTCCACGTTCGATCAAGCAGACGCAACGGACCCACGATTAACCAAAATATGCACATCAAGCCCACGTTCGATCAAGCAGGTGCAGTAGCCCCACGAATGAAACAGGCGTAACAGTCCATCGAAGCAGGCAAGACCGACATCATGCTAGGGGAACACTCGCCTGGACGCCTCTTGAACGTGACATGCTCCAAGGACAGGATGACCCGTCTCTCCCGGTAACATCTAACTTTGTCTCATAAGCTTTGTCTTTAATTGTCACCATCTCATGCCTACCCCACAATGGTGTAACCATTACGTGCTAGGCAGGGGACTTAATATTGATGGTGGATTTTCATTTAAGGCTAAAATTGTAAAAGCCAAAATTATGCGCTAACATCTTGAAAAAGATAAAGCCATTGATAAGTGATGAATACTTCTTCACTTTACTAATTCACCTAGAATAGAGCATGTGGCAACAATCCCAGTATTCTGTGAATTATACACGAAATTCATCCAGGTTGGAGCATGTGGTAACAATCCCATATACCCTGTGAATTTACAGCATTTTTAATTAATGCATGACCACCTCGTATTTCCAGTACTCATTACGGTGCGGCATGATGATTGAGTGTTGTTCTCTGCAGAGCAACACGAATCTCCAAGCATTAATAATGAAGCATGTACGAAATACCCATACATGCTACAACTCTCGGTGTGTTATACTAGCCCGATTGAGCATATTTGAACCTGAACTGACCATATCAGTCTCGAAACGATCACGACCATCCAACTTCACCGGATGATTAGATGGCTTAGATTGAATCCATGACCCCAAGCAGGTATTGGAATATTCACTACCGACCCAACGCGGGCCCCGCATGGTCGGTCTCCCCAAAAGGGTGGCATAGCTTTCCAAACCGTCCAAACCAAAGCAGTATGGACGAAAAACCCTAAATTAGGGTTTGCGGCACATTACATGTATCGCAAAACAGTCTCAACCATCCATCTTCGCAGGCATAGATGGAGGGTATAGATGTAGATTCAAAGAGCCATGAGCATGTCAACACAAACACCGTGGGCCAGCCTACATACCTGACTGATCGGTCAGGACCAACTATGGTTAGTCGTCTTGATTCGTGCACCCCAAATCGGTACACACGGCCGGAAAAACCTAATTAGGGTTTGTGTCGCGATCACGAGCGTCCCCTTTTCTCCCCGCTCGGATGAAGATTCCAGAATAGACTAAGCGGTCCTGTAAAAGTATCAACATGATCACTGCGGGCCCACCTATCTCCACACCCGATCGGCCAAGACCAAACTTGGTTGTACACCTTGATTTATGCGCCCAAGCTAGGCGTGGTCACACTTCCCAACCACAAACTGATCTCAACCGCTCAAGTTTACCGGACAAATTGAGTGGCTTAGATCACGTTTTTATGGGAAGATGAAGTACATGTATATACACCATCCCACCGTATGCACGCCGGGCTGATCGGCCAAGACCGACCAAGCTTGGTCGTCTTGGAACGCGCGCCCAAAATTGGCATGATGCGCGGCTTTTGCGGCACCAGATTGTTGCAAATTGATCTCGACCACTCAACTTCACGGACAAATTGAGTGGCCCGGATCACACTTTCACGAGACAATGAGATATGGGCGCCTACATCGTCATGTCGTCTACACACATGCACGATCGGCCCTTTCAAAATTGTATCCCAAGCTTGATTCGACCAAGGCAAGAGTGATGCTTGCACACCACTTCAAAAACCCTAATTCCATCAACGGTAGCAGATGAGTGTCTCAAAGATCATCTCGTCCGTCCAACTTCACCGGCTTGGTTATACAACCACGGTCATGAGTTAATTGGTCGGTGAGGCGTCATGGTGATCACCACCCGTCACTTTACCACATCATGATGCAAGACTGCATAGAATACACACGGTACTTCAAAGGTATCGACTTCCTAAATAACTTAGTTATTTAATCGAGCATTACATGCTACTTTATGTGGGTCCCACGATCCACACACTTGAGACATCAATCATGTCACAAACTGGGGGATACATATTGGGGTATTGGTCTGGCGGTTTACAACATGCAGCGTACAACGCGCCATCACAAGAACGTGTCAGGAAGTCATGGACGGTTAGAGACGGCAGGAGAAGTGGGCAAGACTGGTCGTGTAACACCAACACACAACTCCACTACTCCATCACTCCACTTCCTCCACTTCCCACGAGAGACGTGAATAAGGCTCAAATGACTTGTTTAAATAGGTTCTCCTCCCTATTTCCAAAATAACAGAACAAGTCCAGACAACAGAGGCAAGTGTTGATACCATCGTATTCAAACACCGGAACTGATAGATTACATCCTGCAAGCCAGTTCAGCTTTCTGATACAAGTCATACATAGCCAACACATTCACAATCTCAACACCTTCTTCGCTTCCCTCCCTAAGATCAACCCCATCTCCTTCACTTTGTGACCGAAACAAGTCTAGAACGACCATTTCTTGGTTTAGGCCGGATTTGCACAGATTGATTTCTCGAATCTACAAGTACTCCCGTGTAGTGCATTTGTTTAAGGTTTAGATTCATTTCTCATCCACACACCCCAAATTACCAAAACCGGCAGAAATAGTTTTCACCCATAAACACAAGGATAACCACTCATCTTTGTCCACCATTTACAATGCAATTGAGACAATTAGAAAGAAGGAATGGAGAGATAGACAGGTGATGCAACAATTGTTTTTTTTTTTGGCCAACGAGAAAGACTACGCGGTTCAAAAGGAAGTGGATTCGGACGGAGAGATAACACAACTCTTCATTGAGCATCCAACGAGTGTTCAATTGGCTCAATGCTTTCATGAAGTTCTAATAATGGATTGTACTTATAAGACGAACAAGTACGAGATGCCATTGTTTAATATTGTTGGGCATACTTCGACGAAGTTGCCTTTTACCGTGGCGTTTTGTTTCTTATGGGACGAGCAAGAACCTAGTTGCATTTGGGCACTACAACAAGTTAAGGCAATCTTCCGAGGTGATGATATTCCCGGGTTTATAGTGACCGACAATGAAGTCGCATTGATGAATGCAATAGAGGCATTGTTTCCATTAGCACACAATATGATTTGTACGTTCCATATATGGTGTAATTTGATAAATAGGTGCAAGCCAATAATTTGTCCACCCAAGAAAAAAGGATATAAAGAGATTAAGATGCTACCGGAACATGAACGAGTGGATGCAAAAGAGGAAGTTGAAAAACAATACGATATAAATTACGCTAAATGGGTTGCTTTCAACGGTGAATGGGAATCATTGTGTTGGTCTCTTACCGAGGAAGAGTATCATCTAAATCTTGCGGAGTTTATCTCCCATTGGGATACTCCCGATTACCCCGGTGTTGTATAGTATGTTCTTCGCCAATGGTTGGAACCACACAAAGAGAGGTTTGTTTATGCCTATACCAACCAATATAAACACTTGAGAAATCAAGCGACAAATTTAGTAGAGTCGGCTCACCATCGGTTGAAGAAGAATCTCTTTGGATGTATTGATAATTTCGTAACCGTGTGGAATGCTATGGAAAATTACTTCAAGCGCGATATTGATAGAATTAAAGAGAAGTTCCAAAAAAGCCGTATTTTCAAAATGACCGAAAAATATGCCGAACACCCATTGTTCAAGGGAATCCATTACAACGTATCTCGGCAATGTATGAAGTTGTTGATTATAGAAGTCGAGTTGATTGATAAGTGGGAAACCAAGGCGGACGAGGTGTGTGTATGTAACATGATGAAGTCTATGGGACTCCTTTGTCGCCATATGATAATAAACTACGAGCATGGCGTAATCCCTTTAAGCGACATTGATCCATTTTGGAAGCATCTAAGTTTCATCCGTCCTCCAAAGGGAGAAGAAGCCGGAGAAGAGTTTGGTGATAACGAAATGGGTAGAACCGTACTAGAGATGTATCGTGGCATGAACAAGATCCAAAAACAAATATTTTGGGATGACATAAGGAAAATCATATATCCACGAACTTCGGAGAATGTTTATGAACCGACAAAAGGCAAACGCAAAGGTAGACCAAGCAAAAGAGAAACTAAAAAACAACTAAGAGAATATGCAAAGGTGTTACGTTAGAAGAAAAGTGAGCAAACCCCATTTACTAGAGATCCTTCGGCCCATGAGTATACCGCGGAAATGTACTTGGAGCAAACCAAGAAACGGGTAGGAGTATTGAGGAGAAAGGCGAAACAAGTGAGCGAGATTTGAAGAAAAAAGGTCTGATGTGTCCATCAAAACCAAGCCAACCATCTTCCGGCGACGTGAAGCTTAAGTCTCCAATGTTCCCCATCCAACCGTCTTCCCTAGACGTGAAGCTAGGCTCCAAATAAAGACTATATGAATGAGCTACCTCTATACATTAGAGAATATGTTATATCCACCAACGATGTTCCTCCGGATGGTAATTGTGGTTTTCATGTTGTCAATCAATAACTTGGGCCTTTCATCGAAGGTGCCAAGCGAAATAATGGGTGTGCCATCACTCATATAAGGAAAAGGTTGTTGTCCAAACTAAAGGAGAATCTGGCCTTTTACAAGACAATGTTGTGCGATGGGGAGGGTAGTCTTTATGAGCAATTTGTTAGGTATCAACGTCGTCTTCATGGGGGCCATCCGATCACAACGGATTATTGGATGAGCATGCCGATATGGGGACACTTAATCGCCGAGGCATTCAATTGTGTGGTTCATTATTTCTCAAAATATGCTAGTTTCACCTTCACCCCGGAAACAACCGTATGTGTCGAGCAACTCAAACGAAGGAGATGTGTGATGGCATTGATTAACAATAACCACTTTATAGGCCTCCAGTTAAAATCCAATTGTCCATCGCCTCCAATATCCGGAAACTCTTATTGGCCTGCATTTAACCCCGATATAATGTTGGGTTGGTGTATTATGTATGAGCATAACATGGAGATGCGGAAATATTTGAAGAAGTCGGATGAAATTGTACATGAAGGTCAAATTTTACTTGAGGATGATTAAATGACACATGTAATGGAACTAAGTATGCTTATCAATCAAATAATATGTTTTTTGAAGTGTGGTATTAATTATTGAGTTAATGTTAGTATTTTATTGAGTTGACAGATAATAGTTCGGTTAGCACGTATGATTATAGAGATTGCCGAATTTCTCATGAATTTTCCCCCAATAACTTTGACTCATAATACCATTCATTCTTCGTTCTTCACCCCTCTTTTGATAGCATAGTATGTAGTTTCTGCAAAGAGAAAGATCTTCATCTAGAGTAAATTTAGGACTAGTAGATGCCATTTTTAGGAGATTTTGAAACAAAATGTTAACTATGAGACACATATATATACCACTGAGGTGTATAATGGCTATAAAAATAGACGTTACTTGATATTTTTGTCAGATAAAGTACATTTTAATTTCAAAATTACAAGTTCGGTTACCGCAAAAAAAATTGCGACCAAACTGAACTTGGATGTTCGGTTACGAGGTAAAATAAGTAAGTAACCGAACTTTTCTTTGAAGGCTCAAACACAAACTGAACATATATATGATACACAAACCACTCTAAAACAAACCTAAGAGTGCAGTTCTGTGATTTATGCATCAAGAGAATGATTTTTCCAACTTGTGGAAAATAAAAATTTTGAGTCTCCAAAGAATAGTTCGGCAATCTCACAATTGGATGACTTGCTAACCGAACTACAAAGTTCGGTTACATGGAAAATAAAGAGGTAACCGAACTTTTCTTTGAAGGCTCAAACACAAACTAAACATATATATGATACTCAAACCACTCTAAAACAAACCTGAGAATGCAGTTTTGTGATTTCTGCATCAAGAGAATGGTTTTTCCAAGAAGGCTCAAACACAAACTGAACATATATATGATACTCAAACCACTCTAAAACAAACCTGAGAATGCAGTTATGTGATTTCTACATCAAGAGAATGGTTTTTCCAACTTGTGGAAAAACAAAATTTTGAGTCTCCAAAGAATAGTTCGGCAACGTCACAAAATATTAGTAGCCAACCGAACTACAAAGTTCGGTTACATAGAAAATCAAGAGGTAACCGAACTTTGATTTGAAGGCTCAAACACAGACTGAACATATATATGATACACAAACCACTCTAAAACAAACCTAAGAGTGCAGTTCTGTGATTTCTGCATCAAGAGAATGGTTTTTCCAACTTGTGGGAAAAAAAATTGAGTCTCCAGAGAATACAGCAACGTCACAAAATATTAGTAGCCAACCGAACTACAGAATTCGGTGACATAGAAAATCAAGAGGTAACCAAACTTTGATTTGAAGGATCAAACACAAACCGAACATATATATGATACACAAACCACTCTAAAACAAACCTAAGAGTGCAAGTTATGTGATTTCTGCATCAAGAGAATGGTTTTTCCAACTTGTGGAAAAACAAAATTTTGAGTCTCCGAGAATAGTTCTAAGAACGTCATTAAATTTTGTCAAGCTAACCGAACTAATCTCTTTAGCCTTTATGGCTGAAGGCTTAGTGTTTCAGCCTACAGAATAGTTCGGCTACCTCAAAAAATGTTGCGAGGTAACCGAAACCTAACTTCGGCAACCTGGTAAGATTTAGCAGGTCGCCGAAAACATAGTTCGGTGATCTGAAATATTTCACAGGTTACCGAACTTGAAGTTCGGTTATCTGACTAAAAATTTCAGGTTGCCGAAATATTTTCTGCAGCAAAAATTTCAGCCTTACAAAACAAGGTTCTGAAACAAACATAGAATTAAAAACACAAACAAGGTTCTAAAAAAAATATAAAAGTGTTATACATACCAAACTACGAAATCCATGACTAATTGTTTAAAACACACAAACATACGAAATTAAACCATACGAAATCCATAACTAAGATGTTTTTTGAAACAAGAACTATACGAAATCACTAACGACCACTACGACAAACCCTTTTACTTCCTTTTTTACCACGATTTTTAGGTTGAACTTCCTCATCACTTGGGGTTTCATATCCTCGAACGGATTCCTCCACCGTGGTACGAACAGCGCGACTTGAACCTTCTCCTTGTTGTCGACCCCTCTTCAATTTCTTAGACCGACTTGGCTCCACCATTTTATTAGTTATAAGACCCTCCCACTGGCCATAGTAGTCGGTTTGTTCCTTAGTCGACATAGGCTCTCAACTACGGATTTTAGTCATCCATTTCTTCAACAATTTCGTACCCTTCTTCACCTGATTCCAATTTTAAGCACAAGTAAATATATTTTCAATACTTTCAAACAACCCAAAAGTATAAGAGAAGACATTTTCTTACCACATTATCCCATAACCTTTTTGCTTCTTCTCCACAAATAGGGATCTCCTTCTGAGCTCTCTTAGCTCCCCTCTCATTTTCCTTCGCCTTCGCCTTATCAGCACTAGCTTGTTGTTCTCTATTTATCACAATTGGATGACTAATACCTTCATATCACTCCATATAATCTTCATCACATGCATTTACATCTTCGGCTAAAGGGACACAATCACCTAAAGGTAAGTAGTGCTGGTTAAGTTCATTCCAATATTCTACCGTAGGAGTTGGCTCGTGTTTTGGGATAAAATAGTTTTCGGTGTTCTTTGTTCCTTGAACCATCAAATTGAAATTTTCATTCTCCACGTCGGGCACCATTTGGACACAAGAAAGTTTTCGTAGTATTGTCCGTGGATTATACATTAAGTATCCGTTAGTATACCAAATCGGTCCATAGTAGCCCGAGGCCAAAGAGTAATCCTGCACATCCATTTCAGTTACATCTATATCATCGGGTACGGCGTATGGGTGAAATACAACATCCTCCACCGTGATATTATCTAATTTCTCCCTCAATGAAGTCAACTGCTCATCTTTAGACTTCTCCTGGTTGTCCAAGAACACCCACTTTCCTGCTGTAGAATCGCCATAGGGATAAGGGGTCTTCTCATTAGCCAATCCCAAAGAAAGGAAGTGGTCGTAGATCCAAACCTTTGCGGAAAAAAAAAAATTAACCACATATATGAAAATTGAATTGGAAGCACAAAGTCTTACGGAATAATTTGTTAATTAATAATGTGGTAGGTCACCTTAAAAAGAGTTAAGTAGCCTCCAATTTGAGTTTTCTTAATCCTCGACCCTTTGTTAAGCTTTGTTTAAAGAAATGCAACCACCCCAGTGGCCCAAGAGTATTCGTTGACTTCATTGAGGTCCTTCAAAAGCTGTAGATAATGTGCATCCACCTGTTTGAGGGTGAAAATGGTTTCTGCTGATTTCGGTAATTTTGGGTGTGCTTGTGAGAAACGAATTTAAACCCTAAACAATGTACTGCAAGGGAGTACTTTAGATTCGAGAGATCAATCTGTAAAAGTCCGGCCTAAACCAAGAAATGGCCGTTCCAGACTTGCTTCGGTCACAAAGTGGAGGAGAATGGGTTGGTTTTGGGGAGGGAAGCAAGGAAAGTGATGAGACCAGAATAGTTGATTCTGGAAGAGTAGTTGTGTTACGACTTGTATCAGAAAGTGGAAGGCTAGCAGATGGGAAGCTAGTAAACGTTTTCTGAGTGGTGTATGCTCCTCTGAACCTGTTGTTCTGTGGAAATAGGTAAGACCTATTTATACAAGTCGAAGTGAAACGTACTCTGGTCTCATTAAGGAATGGAATAATGGGTAAGTAAATGGGAGGAGGTGGTAACCGTTAACGCATGGAATTGATGTTCCATAAAACCGTTAACGCATGGAATTGATGTCCCAAGAGCGTTTCACCATTAACTCCATGTATTTACTAACCGCCTCACCCTTATGACATTTCCTTATGACGGGCGTAGTGTACGCCGCACGCTGTAAACCACCAAACCAATACCCAAAGAGGATCCCCCAGTTTGTGATATGTGTTGATGTCTCGAATGTTTTTGTGGAAAATGTGTAACATGTTGTTCTTGCCTGCCAAGCCGTACTTTGGAGACTTTCTAGCTTGGTGACCTTTGACGGTCGAGATTTTGCATGTCAAGAGGAAAGATAGTCGTTGATCGTTGCACGCTTTCGCTTTGGTAGCCGCGTAGGGAAGACCAACATGGTGGCGCGGCTAGGTTGGCATGCCGTTGGCATGGCATGGTGTGGCGTGGCCAAACTTAGGTTTTCGGGCCAAAGGTTACCATGCGTTGTCTGGTAACTTTGGATGGCTAGGATTTGCTACTGGGATTGAAGGGGGACCGTTGATTGTCGCACGCCTTTGTTTTTGGTAGCCGCAGAGGGGAAGGCCATCATGGTGGCGCGGCTAGGTTAGCATGCGTTGGCATGGCATGGTTTGGCGTGGCCAAACTTAGGTTTTCGGCCAAAGGTTACCATGCGTTGTCCGGGTAACCTTGGATGGCTAGGATTTGCTCCTGGAATTGAAGGGGGCCGTTGATTGTCGCACGCCTTCGTTTTGGTAGCCGCGTAGGGAAGGCCAGCATGGTGGCGCGGCTAGGTTGGCATGTCGTTGGCATGGCATGGTTTGGCGTGGCCAAACTTAGATTTTCGGGCCAAAGGTTACCATGCGTTGTCTGGTAACCTTGGATGACTAGGATTTTCTCTTGGGATTGAAGGGGGACCGTTGATTGTCGCACGCCTTCGTTTTGGTAGTCGCGTAGGGAAGGCCAGCATGGTGGCATGGCTAGGTGCGTTTGGCATGCTGTCGGCACATGGTGCGGCTAGCATAGCTAGGGCCAGGGCAAGGTGCGGTTTGGCTTGGCATGGTGGGGACAAGGGTTTGGCATGCCGTTGGCATATGGTGCGGCTAGCATGGCTAGGGCCAAGGCAAGGTGCGGTTTGGCTTGGCATGGTGGGGCCAAGGGTTTGGCATGCCGTCGGCACATGGTGCGGCTAGCATGGCTAGGGCCAAGGCAAGGTGCGGCTTGGCTTGGCACGGTGGGGACAAGGGTTTGCCATGGGCACATGGTGCGGCTAGCTTGGCTAGGGCCGAGGCAAGGCGTGTTTGGCTTGGCATGGCGGGGCCAAGGGTTTACCATGGGCGCATGGCGTGGCTAGCTTGGCTAGGTGCGGTTTGGCTTGGCATGTGGGGCCAAGGGTTTGCCATGGGCGCATGGTGCGGCTAGATTGGCAAGGTGCGGTTTGGCTTGGCATGTGGGGCCAAGGGTTTTCCATGGGTGCATGGTGCGGCTAGCTTGGCTAGGTGCGGTTTGGCTTGGCATGTGGGGCCAAGGGTTTATTATGGGCGCATGGCGCGGCTAGCTTGGCTAGGTGCGGTTTGGCTTGGCATATGGGGCCAAGGTTTGGCGTGACCAAGCTATGTTCGTGACCAAGCTAGGGTTTTGGGACAAAGGTCGTTTGGTAACCTCGGACGGCTAGGATTTGCTCCTGGGATTGAAGGGCAACCGTTGATCGTTGCACGCCTTCGTTTGGGTAGCCCCGTAGGGAAGGCCAGCAAGGTGGCGCGGCTAGGTTGGCATGGGGCCATGGAAATGTGCGTTTGGCATGGCGCGGTAGGTGTGGCTGGCATGGTTTGCCATTGGCACAGGGGTGCGGCTAGCATGGTTGGCATGCCTTGGCGCGATAGGTGTGGCTGGCATGGTTTGCCATTGGCACGGGTGCGGCTAGCATGGTTGGCATGCCTTGGCGCGGTAGGTGTGGCTGGCATGGTTTTCCATTGGCACAGGGGTGCGGCTAGCATGGTTGGCATGCCTTGGCGCGGTAGGTGTGGATGGCATGGTTTGCCATTGGCACAGGGGTGCGGCTAGCATGGTTGGCATGCCTTGGCGCGGTAGGTATGGCTGGCATGGTTTGCCATTGGCACAGGGGTGCGAGAATTATGGTTTTGGCCTGTCAAAACCCTAATTAGCATTAAAAAAAAGGTACCCTGGTAATTATATCGCAGACAAATTAAAGGGTTCAATAAATGTGCTTGGTTTGGACATTATTACTCAAGTTCTGTGACGTCATTGTATGACTAGGGTTTTACGATTTTACCCCTAAGTTAAAAACCACCATCAACATTAAGTCCCCTGCTTAGCTCGGAACAGGTGCCTTGTTGCGAGGTAAGCATATGATGGTGACAGACGAGGACAGAATCGAAACGTAGGACATGCAAGATGGTCAGGAGAGCCCGACTAACCTTTTTCGAGAGGTAAGGAGAGTTCATGATCCCGTGTTTGGCAGCCTTGCATAGCTTATATTTGCTGTGTAGACTGTGAAATGGTGAGGTGAGAAGTATCGGCTTAGTTCGGCTACTCATCATCTTGGTTGGGTTAGGGAATATCATGACGCTGGCTTGGAGAGTTGGTGTCGGCGCGGAAAGTCATGGCATGGACGGCTTGGCATGATGGGGGCCGCGACAATGGAGCGGACGGCTTGGAGAGGCAAAGCATGCGCGGTCTTGGAGAGGCAAAGCAGGGCGGACGGTTCGGCATGTGGGGCCAAGGCATGGCGCGGTCTTGGAAGGGAAAAGCATGGCGGACGGCTTGGCATGTGGGGCCAAGGCAATGGCGTGGACGGCCTTGGCGTGGTAATTTTGTCTTCGCGGGACCGGTTGCCTCTTTTCCTTACTTGGCTCAAAATAGGAAATCCTTTCCTTGTTCAAAACGCCCAAGTATCACGCCTTTTCCGAGAAGTAAGTAGAATCCGTGATCCTCGCGCCTGGCAGCTTTGCGTAAATCCTGCTGGTGGCGTTGCCGGTCAGGCTGCTGAGTGATGGAGGCTGGTTGAGATACAAGCTGTTGGCTTTAATCTAATATGCTTGTGCGTCTTCAGGGCTAGGTTTTGGGATGCGAGGCGGAGCCTCTAGCGTAGACTTGGTGTGAAAGGAAACCATTAGCATTGGTTAGCTTGAAATGGGCATTGACCTAGTATTATGTTGGAATAGCAAAGGCGCGGACTGCTTGGTGAAGGTGCATACTACTTGGAAAAGGTGCAGACTGCTCGGCATGGTGGTAGCTTGTCTTCGCAGGCCCGATTGCCTCTCTTCCTTACTTAGCCAAAATAGGAAATCCTTTCCTTATATTTGCTGGTAGAATAGGGTTTAATTAAATCTGGCATCACGCCTTAATTCACGACTGGTAGAAGTCTTTCATTTTCGGGACCTTATTGCCCTGCTATTTATAAGAGATGATCTTGGATCTCTCGTTCGCACATGTCATCTTGAAATCGTTCCCATCTTCTTTCACAGGTATCGTCTCGTGTTTTCTACTGGTTTCCCATTTTGTCTTCTTTCTAATGTAGGTTGCCGAGATACACATGGTGAAAACTTATCCTTTTCTTTGGTTTTGTAGTGTGTAATGGAATCTTCCAACGATGATCGGACCCTAACTCTTCGGAGAGAAATTTGGGATCTACGAAAACCATTTTTATTCTCATGAGGAAGCATTAGATAGAATTGAATCTCTGTTCCGTGAAGATGCCGAAATTAATCGGGACATACCTTCTTCCTATCTAGGCGAGGTGCGGGTGTGTGCCCATACCCTCTTGGCTTCGGTGAACATGGAGGAAGAGTGGGAAGATGACAAAGTATCCCGGTGCATTGAGAGGCTTCAGTGTAACAGAACTTCTTCACAGCCAGGTGCTAAGGCGGAACGGTCCACCTCTCAGTTGAAACGGAAGAAAACTGAGTTTGTAAAACTTGTAGGAGAAGTCCGTCGTAACTTCCCTGTCCAAGACGGTGCCATAGTCCTTGATTCTGATGCGGATGGATCAAAGAATCCTCTTCAAGAGGTTGCTGAGTAGATTTTCGAGGAAGATGACGCTGCGGTTGATGATGAAACTGAAACAGCTTACGGAGCGGACAACGAAACTGTTGTTGGTGACGTTGATCGCGGTGTGTAGCGTCAAAAATAAATTACACTTTCTTACTACTCAAAATATAAATATAGCAAGGGCAAGAAAGGATCGATCCACAGAGAGGTCTAGGTTGTCAAATTGTTTCGGTTCCCTATAAATAACACCGGGTTTTGTGATTTTATAACCTAAAATAAAATAAAAGCAAATAAAGCAAAAGCAAACAAATCAAATCAAGGATAAGAAAGTATTGGTTAAGGATTTCGTTTTCATTCGCAAACATGTTTTCAACACAATAACTAGAATTGATATTTTAATCTCAACTTTTATCAAAGGCCACTAGAATACCTTGATCGCAAGAATATCATAAATCTCCTCATGTCATCAACAAACACATTAAAAGATGCGAATATGAATTCTACCTAAAGGAACAACCTAACGTGTAAAAGCACTAATCAAGTTTAATTCCCTAGATGCATTAAGTTCTATGAAATCAGGCCAATCAAAGCAATCGAACGTGGAAAGCGCACTAATCCGATTTAACAAAGGTTATGACTCACATATGATCATAAGAATATATCACTACAAACTATAATCATATTTATGCTACTTGCAATCCTAATTATCACTTTTGCGTATAATAACCTAATCTAGCAATAAAGATGAAAACAAACTCAATCGACTCGCGACTTAACTAACAAGCATTCAAATCATGTAACAATATTAATGGTGAATCATAAACGATAATATGGAGACAAAACTAATTTATTGAATTAAACCCATATTTGGAAATCAAACTTATTCCATAACCAATAATAAAAACTCTAGCTCATATTCATGGAGTTCATAACAAGAAGAAAGAGAAAAGACTTCATGGTGTAAAACCCTAGAACAAATTAGAGGCAAAGAATAATAAAAGATATGTGTGTTTTGAGAAAGTCTTCTCTTTTATAGCTCTACTCCTTCCAAAATTAGGTTTTGTCTTCAAAGTCCATTAGTTAGAAGTCCACCAAGCCCACAAGTGAGAGAAACCCGTGTAGAAATTCTGTCCCAAAATCGCTCGCCGAAAAGGCGGGATTGTTGCGGAAATCGGTAGAATAGTCGCCGCCGACCACCAAAATTTCACCGTCGGGAGAATATTCCCACGGAATATTCCGTCGATCCACCGTTAGAGATAATTGTTGACTTAACGATCATCGTTAGTCAACCGGGTCAAGGGTGAGTCATCAGTCGGAATCAGGGTCAATTAACTAACTCGGTGATTTGGTCTAGCCGAGCCACTTTGCACAAAGCCAAAATAGTCACGGCCAAGTTGGCCATGCCTTCCCTGCATCTCTCCCAGCCATGATGGCTATCACCCTGCAAGACTTCTTCACAACATTTCAGCACACTCAGTCACAGCTCTGGCAACCAAAAGTACCAGTTCATTGCCTGCACATTCCATTCCTTGGCGACTCTCGATTTCCAGTACCAACAGAACCAAGCCACCAGAAACTGCAGCTGAACCAGGACCCTGCAATCAATCCTGCCACTCCCATTTCCTGCCAGCTCCAACAACATCAGCTCTGCCTGACCTGCTCTGCCACAGTCCACCAGAGACTCAAGCCATCTGAGCTCAGGCCATTCTAAAACACCCATATTCTGCAACAGCTGCAACCTCAGGCCAACAATCATCACCATTCTCTTGTCTCCACTGCAACCCACTAGCCACAGGATAACCCCTCAACCTGAGTTCTCAACCCACTCTCTATTTCTGCCATTAGCAGCAACAATTCATTCCTCATCACCTCCTTCCACATCTGCTCTCCCAGTCCAGCCATAGCCTGCACAATGCAGTTTCACACCGACACCTCCAGCCCTGTAATCTCCCAGCCATCTCAAATTCTGTGTTCTAGCAGCTGCCACAAATACAACCACCAACAAGTCCTACTTCTCAGCTCAACCACCACTTCAATGATCAATCCTAGCTCTTCCTTGCAATGCCTCCAACTTTCACAACCATACTGCAGCTTCAGTTCAGCTTTATAGCACCTTCCTCCAGCCAAATAAATCCATTCTTGAGCTTATGCCTGCAACTTCTCAAGCATTAATTCACTGAAATCCATTCCAGACACAGCATCAGTACAAACCATGTCTCAACCACCCGAAATCTCAAGAATCTGTTGAGCTTCAAACCCATAAGCAACTGGCAAGAATACCATCTTCTTCTGTAGCAGAACCACCTAAATTTTGCCATCATTCTGAGTCTCCAATGCCTTACCCTTTACTCAACGGCTCATTCAAATCCTAGCAACAACCACCAATCCTTCCCCTCGCACTATGATGCGCTTCTTAGCTGCAATTCATCTCTGCATTTGCAACCATTGCGGCATCGCTTTGAACCTCAAACCGCACCAGTATGACACATTGTCACATCGGGGCTTGCAATTGCACAATACCTGTAGCTCTTCAATGCCTCAATTCATTACATTAGAAGTTCCCCTCAATTGCACCATTACGCCCAAAGATATATCTTCTCAAACTCAGGAAATATCTCTCGATTCCTCTCTGTCGAACTCAGATTAACCATCACCAATACCCATCTTCGAGAACACCAAATGCAATGTCCTTGGTTGAACATCGATCTGTATTGCTCAAAACCTTCACTATTCAACCTAAACCAAGCCAAACTCTTCTCGATCTCTAACTTTCGGTTCCAAAAGCAACATTTGATTTCTTCTCTACTTCCTCATCTCAACTATTTCTACAGACCCGTATCGGTTCTGCCATCAATTTTAGTATCGTCATCTCTTCAAACACCACGAAAACATCATCCTACAACCCTAACTGAGCTTCAAACTTCTCGATTCTCAGAGTCTTAATCATCCTCTGTCATCTACTCATCAAGCGGCGTCATTATTCCCTCGATCTCGGAAGCGAGCTCGTCGATCTCTTCTCACATTCGGCACTGATTCACTCGGATGTTGTTTCTCTCATCTTTTTCAGGTGGAAATGAAATGAGGTGAACGAGAGAAACACTCTCGATTTAGGGTACAAGAGGATTAGGGTGCTAACAGCGCACCCACCTTCTGGATAAGGGCCACCCATCTAGCAACCCCTTAACCACAGCTGGATCTATTTAGTACTACTCCAATAGAGTTTCCCCTTAACTTTGACTGGGCTCCGGATAGTACGTTACCCATGAAATGACACTCTTGCCCTTCTTGCTCAACTAAAGTGATTTCTTCTTCTTTTCCTCAAATGTGACTCCATAGTACATGATAAACTCAAAAACGCGCGTAAAGTACATAATTCACAAGAAAAATAGCAAAGAAAGAGTAACTACTAGATAGTAAATTACGGTGTATTCTACACCTATCAGATTCCCCCATACTTAGACTTTGCTAGTCCTCGAGCAAATCAAACAAAACAATAAAATACAACAACTCCGTGTCGTCGAGGCTACGGTCACTTTTAGCATAAATAACAAGCCTTTAAACCCCTAGGTGTCCCTAGTGGACGAGTTATAGTCTCGTGAGGGTTTACTAGAGATATACCCACAAATCTATATTTCCAACTTCGTCTATTCGTGACAAATCAATGAATGAATCCAAAATGACTACAGGAGGAGATACCTAGCAAATTCAATTCATATATTAGTAAATAAACTTTAATTAGATAGTCGAACAAGCCACAATACTCGGAAACTAACAAACCACAATCACAATGAAAAGATAAAGAAGATGGATAAAGATGTAGATGTTGGCGAATATTCTCAAGTGTTCGATGTTTCCCATATCTGTCTGAAGGTCACTGCTAAGATGAACCTAATCCTATTGGATTGAGCTACTTGGTGCTGAATGCTACATCAAATCAATTGGCATATACAAGGGAACCAAGAGTGACTTTATTCAACACAATAATAATTTCTTCTCTTTTTTTTTTTATATGATTGGATCAAACGGATCCAATTTCTCTTTTTTTTAGACGGCATGATTAGATCTTTTGGATCAAGCGCATGCTTCCTTGTCAACACGTATATGATAGTTGCCTTGGATCCTGCATTCCACGCTTGTTTAGGCGACGGAGACGGGGACTACGTTTCACACATCTTCTATTCCCAAGTGTCATTCTTTATTCCGTTTTGGTCTAATTGATCGGTCTTTTTTTTTTTTTTTTTTTTTTTTCATATATTTTTCATTTTTTTTTTTCTTGTTCAATTTTTTTTTCTTTTTTTCTAGTACTCAATCACTCTATTTCATCCTAGCAGTAATAACACGTCGATGTTTAGTGACCCACCAAAGCACTTAGAGAACAATAGATAAATATGGAAAAATAAAAATAGAATGCGATATGGTGATATTCCGAGATATGGTAACAACTATCATGGTATTTATGATTCATGAGCTATGTTCGTCCCTTTTAGTTAAATGGTCCTCAACTCCTGCATTCAAATGGTTCCATCCACCAATGGTGTCATCCTAAAGGCACAAATTTCTAGATTTCGGAGTTCAAAAAGCACAATTTTTTCTTGGTTTTTCTATTTTTCTCATTTTTTTTGTTTTAAAAGGCATAAATAAACTATACAAACATATAAATGCTCCCCCACACTTAAACTTCACATTGTCCTCAATGTGTAAAACCGAAAGTTCTGAATTCTGACGTAACAGTAGATAAAACGCAAAAACTGTGCAAATTGGTAAGGAATTTGGAAAAACTCCATTTCACAAAAGTTGTTCACCTACGTGTTTTCTACACAGTGTCAAAATTTCACAGTGTTTTGATAAACGGTCTGACAGTTATGGTCTCTGGACTGAACTACGCGCAGTCTGAAATTTTCTGACGAAAAAGGTATTCGTCATAATTCTCTTCTAAGATAGATTACGGACTCAATGAAATTAAACATAGGGATGCAAATATGATATGAAAACAGTAAAAAAAAAATAAACGAAACAAAAAATAAAATGCAAAAGGATAAGAGATACAAAACCGGTGGGTTGCCTCCCACTTAGCGCTTGTTTTAAAGTCGACGGCCCCGACTATAGCTCCTTGCAAGATTCATTCCCCATATACCAATAACCTGAAAAGTTGGGGATCCGTCCATAGAACCTGTTGTGCAAACACTAGCTTCACACAAATATTAGTACAATAAAGCAAAAGTGAAGCTATGAACCAATAAAAGCTTCCCCCCACTTATTCTTATCCACACTTGGAAGTGTATAAAGAATATAGAAGTCGGGTACTTCCACGGTTTCTTGTTCCATAACCTGCATAGTATGAGAATCAAGTTTCTCTAATGGAGGAAAACGAAAACAAAGTCATCCAACAATATTCTCGAAGCACATACATTCAAACCAATAAGAGGTAAAGGAGAAGAAACAATAGGCAAAGGGTTAGATAAACCTTGCACAATCTCTTGTATCACGGAATCCTCTTCATCCTTGAAAAACTCAAGTGAATAATTCACCTCTTTTATATCATGGTCCTCTATCAAACCTTGCAACCATTCTTCGTCCGTTTCTGCCGTAACCAAAGTCTCGACATAAACATTATCATTACAATCATTTGCAAGCTCAATTGGGTCTTCCACAATATTGGTTATAATGGTCTCATTCTCAACACACTCCTTTTTTTGTTGTAAGGCACATACTCTTTAGCGGATCCAAATTTTATCATAAGAAACTTTTTAGAACACTCGAAAATGCATCATCCTCAAGCTCCACCCTTTGAATAGGCTCTTGATCATTATTAAGATCAATGCTCGAGTAATCTACACAAGTGTCGACATATTCCTCTTCGTCTACATCTTGATCCCAAAAAGACTCCTCGGAGATGTCACCATGAGTTGTTTCAAGCAATGTATCATAATCACCGTCACTATCATAGTCAACATAAGATTGTTCCTCGCTGAATTTAGTGTTGTTAATCTCTAACTCATCCTTTTGAATAGGTGAATGATCATTATTAAGATCAAGAGTTGAGTTAACTACACAAATATCAACGAAAGTCCCCAAAGGTTGGCCTTTTTCAACATTAACATCAATCAAATATTCATCACAAACCATATGCACATTAGAATTATCCATATCTTCCTTTGTATTGATCAATGCCTCTTCGCAAGATAGTCATACCTTCACGAAGTTCTTGGAGTTGCTCGTTTGTAGTCTCTTTTGCTTTTTGAAATTCCTCTTGTAAAAAGTTGGAAACATGGTCTATAAAGTTAGAGACTTTTTGTTCACGAGCATAAGAATCCTCCCATCCTTGTTGTTGTTCACACATACCCGCCATAAGGTTGTTGAGAAAACCACAAGGTTCCATGGAATATTGGTCATAACCAATGAATTGGTTTTGATTATACCCATGGAATTGGTAGTTGTCGTATTGTTGAGGTTGTTGAAAACCGTATCCATTGTTCCAATATGCTCCTTCCATAGAAATAAGCACCTGAAATAAGATTCTCAAAACTACGGTTAAAACCCAGAAAATAAAAAAATTAAAAAAAAATAAAAAAAAAAATAAAACAAAAACTAAATACAAAAATAAGAAACCAAAAACAATTAACAACCGCTGCCTCCCCGGCAGCGGCGCCAAAATTTGATCGCGGTTGTAAGCGTCAAAAATAAATTACACTTTCTTACTACAAAATATAAATATAGCAAGGGCAAGAAAGGATCGATCCCACTGAGAGGTCTAGGTTGTCAAATTGTTTCGGTTCCCTATAAATAACACCGGGTTTTGTGATTTTATAACCTAAAATAAAATAAAAACAAATAAAGCAAAGCAAACAAATCAAATCAAGGATAAGAAAGTATTGGTTAAGGATTTCGTTTTCATTCGCAAACATGTTTTCAACACAATAACTAGAATTGATATTTTAATCTCAACTTTTATCAAAGGCCTAGAATACCTTGATCGCAAGAATATCCCTAAATCTCCTCATGTCATCAACAAACACATTAAAAGATGCGAATATGAATTCTACCTAAAGGAACAACCTAACGTGTAAAAGCACTAATCAAGTTTAATTCCCTAGATGCATTAAGTTCTATGAAATCAGGCCAATCAAAGCAATCGAACGTGGAAAGCGCACTAATCCGATTTAACAAAGGTTATGACTCACATATGATCATAAGAATATATCACTACAAACTATAATCATATTTATGCTACTTGCAATCCGGAATTATCACTTTTGCGTATAATAACCCTAATCTAGCAATAAAGATGAAAGCAAACTCAATCGACTCGCGACTCGACTAACAAGCATTCAAATCATGTAACAATATTAATGGTGAATCATAAACGATAATATGGAGACAAAACTAATTTATTGAATTAAAACCCATATTTGGAAATCAAACTTATTCCATAACCAATAATAAAAACTCTAGCTCATATTCATGGAGTTCATAACAAGAAGAAAGAGAAAAGACTTCATGGTGTAAACCCTAGAATAAAGTAGAGGCCAAAGAATAATAAAAGATATCTCTGTGTTTTGAGAAAAGTCTTCTCTTTTATAGCTCTACTCCTTCCAAAATTAGGTTTTGTCTTCAAAGTCCATTAGTTAGAAGTCCACCAAGCCCACAAGTGAGAGAAACCCCGTAGAAATTCTGTCCCAAAATCGCTCGCCGGAAAAGCGGGATTGTGGCCGGAAATCGCCGAATAGTCGCCCATGCCACCACCGAAAATTTCGTCTGTCGGGAGAATATTAGAACGGAATATTCCCGTCAGTCCACCGTTAGATAATCATGACTTAACGGTCATCGTTAGTCAACCGGGTCAAGGGGTGAGTCATCGAGTCGAACCGAGTCAGCTAACTAACTCGGCTAATCGGGTCCCAGCTGTGCCACTTTGCATTGAGCCAAAATAGTCACGACCAAAGTTTGCCATGCCTTCCCCGCATCTCTCCCGGCCATGATGGCTATCACCCCGCAAGACTTCTTCCTGAAGATTTCGGCACACTCAAATCACAGCTCCTCGGCAACCAAAAGTACAGCCTTCATTGCACCGCATTCCATTCCTTGGCGACTCTCGATTTCCGGTACCAACGAACCAAGCCACCGTAAACTACTTGGTGAACCAGGACCACCGCAATCAATCCCGCCACTCCCATTTCTGCCGGCTCAACAACATCAGCTCGCCCGACCTGCTCGCCACGATCCACCGAGAGACTCAAGCCATCCGAGCTCGAGGCCATTCTAAAAACACCCATATTCTCGCAACAGTGCAACCTCGTGCCAACAATCATCACCATTCTCTTGTCTCCACCGCAACCCACTAGCCACAGGATAACCTCAACTCGAGTTCTCAACCCACTCTCTATTTCGCCATTAGCAGCAACAATTCATTCCTCATCACCTCCTTCCACATCTGCTCTCCAGTCCAGCCATAGCCCTACAATGAAGCCATTTCACACCGACACCTCCACCCAGAATCTCCCCAAACCATCTCAAATTAACTGTGTTCTAGCAGCTGCCACAAATACAACCACCAACAAGTCCTACTTCTCAGCTCAACCACCACTTCAATGATCAATCCCAGCTCTTCCTTGCAATGCCTCCAACTTTCACAACCATACTGCAGCTTCAGTTCAGCTTTATAGCACCTTCCTCCAGCCAAATAAATCCATTCTTGAGCTTATGCCTGCAACTTCTCAAGCATTAATTCACTGAAATCCATTCCAGACACAGCATCAGTACAAACCATGTCTCAACCACCCGAAATCTCAAGAATCTGTTGAGCTTCAAACCCATAAGCAACTGGCAAGAATACCATCTTCTTCTGTAGCAGAACCACCTAAATTTTGCCATCATTCTGAGTCTCCAATGCCTTACCCTTTACTCAACAGCTCTGATTCAAATCCTAGCAACAACCACCAATCCTTCCCTGCACTATGACAGCGCTTCTTAGCTGCAATTCATCTCTGCATTTGCAACCATTGCGGATCGCCAGTAACCTGACCGCTCCGCACTAGCGCAAAGACATTGTCACATCGTGGCTTTCAATTGCACAACACCTCAGCTCTTCAATGCCTCAATTCATTACATTAGAAGTTCCCTCAATTGCCTGCTACGCCAAATATATCTTCTCAAACTCGGGAAATATCTCTCGATTCCTCTGCTGTCGAACTCAGATTAACCATCACCAATACCCATCTTCGAGAACACCAAATGCAAAGTCCTTGGTTGAACATCGATCTGTATTGCTCAAAACCTCCACTATTCAACCTAAACCAAGCCAAACTCTTCTCGATCTCTAACTCAGTACCAAAAGCAACAGCCCCCAATTTCTTCTCTACTTCCTCATCTCAACTATTTCTAGCAGACCCATATCGATTCTGCCATCAATTTTAGTATCGTCATCTCTTCAAACACCACAGAAACATCATCCTACAACCCTAACTGAGCTTCAAACTTCTCTGATTCTCGAGTCTTAATCATCCTCTCGTCATCTACTCATCGGCGGCGTGATATTCCTCGATCTCGAAGCGAGCTCGTCAATCTCTTCTCACATTCAAAGACTTGATTCACTCGGATGTTGTTTCTCTCATCTTTTCAGTGGAAATGAATGAGGTGAACGAGAGAAACACTCTCGATTTAGGGTACAAGAGGATTAGGGTGCTAACAAATAAATACACCCACCTTCTCGGATAAGGGCCACCCATCTAGCAACCCCTTAACCACAAATGGATCTATTTAGTACTACTCCAATAGAGTTTCCCCTTAACTTTGACTGGGCTCCGGATAGTACGTGCCTGTGAAATGACACTCTTGCCCTTCTTGCTCAACTAAAGTGATTTCTTCTTCTTTTCCTCCGTGTGACTCCATAGTACTGATAAACTCAAAAGCGCGCGTAAAGTACATAATTCACAAGAAAAATAGCAAAGAAAGCGTAACTACTAGATAGTAAATACGGTGTATTCTACACCTATCGACGTCGGGGAGTCATAGTGGCTGTGTTGTGTCACCTTGTTGAAGCGGATGTCGGAAGAAGACGGATGTTGTTGTCACTGAGACAGTTTCTAGATGGGATGTTGAGGTATCGGCTACTGCCGATGTTGCTTTAGGATGGAACCTTTGCTACCCGAGAGATTGTTGGGGAAAGTGCTTGGAGAAGCTCTGACAGAGGAGTTGGCAACTCGAGCGTCTGCTTTTGATAATCAGTTTCCCTTTTTTTTTCTCTTTGTTGCATAGACATCTTGATGCTTTTGCAGACTCATTGTCATCTTCTTTGTATTCATGGCGAAGTTAGGGCTTCGCCAATTAGCATCCCGCTTGAGGTTTCACATCTTTGAATAAAACTTATTATTTGAAAGACCTCAATCTTCCATTAGAATAGGTTGTTCGACCTTCTGTTCCCTTCAGAGCTCTTGAGTAACTGAATAAGGCATTTCATGTATGTTTTCGGCTTTTCTGGTCGTGATTTGATGGTTGATCGTGTCTTCTGAGATTCGATAGTGAAGGGATCCTGTGTAGATTCCCAGTCCCAAAGTGTAGTTTGCATGTTTCCATCTTGTGTGGTCGGTGGGTTGACCATGATAGGTATATCACCATCGTGTGTTTGTACTTGTGATTTTGCTACTTCTTCCACGTGCAATTGAAATATGGAGGAGTACGGGTTACCTTTACTGATGATTGTTTCCATGGTGAAACTCGTCAGTATCAATAAATCAAGCGGCAATGATTCTTGGCAGCAGATGTGATTATAAGATATTGTCCATGGAAGTAAAGGGATTGGCTGGATGCGTAAGCGAGCAAACTGTCTATGACCACAAGCTTTGGTAGGATGGAACAGAAGGCGTCCATGACTACGAAGATTGGCTGGATGTGATCATGATCCTTGACATGGGGAGCGTGGTGGTACGACCCTTAACAAAAGAAGTAGCGTTGAAGCGGCTTCGGCTCTTGGAGAGGATGTTGAAACTTAGGAAGCCAAACGCAATGAGCCTTCTTTGGCCGGAGAACGTTGGGTTTTTGCCATTTCTAGAGAGAACGTCAAACGGGCGCCTTGAAACTCTCGGAGCCTTAATGGTTACCATGTTGAATTCGGAGGTTGCGCGCGTTATGTCAAACTCGACATCCCTTAAGTGAATAGAGGTTAGAGTCCCCTGTTCCGCTACTATCGATCGTGCTTTTCCGGAGAGGTTGGGGTTTGGGAACAACTTCCCCGGATGGAAAAGCCTACTTTCTGATACGGTGCGGTTGAGGGATGCAAATATATCTTGACGCTACGCCTTGGAGAAATATAGAATCTCACATAACTGTTTCATCATAGACTGCACGAATTTGTAGACGAAGTTCCCATCGTGCAGGTCCTGACGGGAAGAGGATCTCTGTGAACTCGGAGGGTTGCTTATTTTCTTTACTTTCGATTTTGGAGAAGTCGTTCCGATCTTTACGTGTGTTGAAATTGGATTGCTTATCCCCTTCTCTTCAAGCGTTCAAGAGAAATGCGAGCCTCTTCATCTATAAACGCACATCCTTTGAAGTGCCTTTTGTCTTTTCATCAAATCAATAGTGGAGTAGCATCTCTGGTGACGGTTGGAGATGTCATGCTTGAAGAAACGTTGGGGTGGCGGAAGCGGTTACGCTCGGTGATCGTAGCAGTATAACGTGCGAGAGATGGCACGGTTTTGATCACGGAGTCTTTGGAGTCATGGCGTTGTTTTGAAGGGTGAGGATGGCGCTCTTTGGCTGGTTGTGGAACGGAGAAGATGGAGCTGGAAGGGCGCAAGATGTTAGCTGGAAGGATGCAAGTCGTTAGCACGGGGTGTGGTATTGTGAATGGCATGCGCGTGCGGCATGTGTTCTTGGCATGTGCGTCTGGTAACCGCGTCTGGCATTCGCGTCTGGTAACCGCGTCTGGCATTCGCGTCTGGTAATCATGTCTGGTATGCGCGTCGTATGCCCGTATCTGTCGCGTATATCTTGCGTCCCGGTAAGCGCGTATCGTATGCGCATTATAAGCGCGTCTGGCATTGTCTTGGCTGCGGACTCTTTGGGCACCGCGAGGCTTGTTCTTGCGGGCCATTGCTTCTTCCCATACGTATCTCAAATAGGAAACCCTTTCCTTATTCAAATTCCAAAAGTGCCCATGAAAGGGGTTGGCTCTCCTTTTCATCTCGTATCTTTGTTCTTACGTCCTGGTGTTAGCGGTAGCGCGGTATAATAAAGTGGGCAAGCATATTCCATCTATGTACTCCATTGTTTCTCTTTCAATTCGTTTTCTCGTTTTCTCGGGTTGGTGCAGATCCTAGCCATAGGCATGCCTTCCATAAATCTGTAGAGATACTGTTCTTCTGAACTGGTATAAACCCTAGCCGTAGGCATGCATTCCATAAACTTGTAGGAATATTTCATCATAAAAAATTCCTCTTCAATGTCACTGTAGTAACGTCTGCTACCTCATGAATATTGATAGGTAATCATTGTTATGCAAAGTTGGCACGTACGGGTAGGTGATTATTTATTTTATTTTTTTGAAAGGCAAACAAAGCGCCTGGTTTATGGTTTTGATTTCCTGGATGTCTTGGGTTGATAGACAAATGTTACCTCGAGGGTTTTGGATTTTTTTATTTTGAAATGAATTGTTTTGGAAATAATGTTGTCTTGGTTATGATTGAAAGTATTGCATGCATCCCAGAAAACCATGGAACCGTGCGTTTGGTAGATGACATGGGGTGAAATATAGCATGGCTATTGGTTTTATCATTCCCGTGAAAACTTGAAAAAGTAAACCACGTATCTTGTCTAGGTAGGACTTACTTGGTTTTTTAGGTCTCCTGATGAAAAGGAAACCTTCCGGTGTAAGACCGAGTTTTATGGGAAGCACCGCCGTGATTTTGGAAAGTCCCCGGGCCATTACTTAGTTATCCGATAAACCGAGTCATCGATTCTCGGGTGGATCGTTTGCTTCTAACCTCTAGGAAGTCCCCAGTCATCCCTTGTCGTGTCATGACTGATAATCGAGTCGTATGGTAACTAAGTTGTTGATCCCTGAGTGGATCGCCTACTTCTACCATCTTGATGTCTGGTTCTAAGCATGAGATCGATGGTCGAAAATTGACATTGTAACCGAAAGATCAATCTCCCACCGTGGTCGCCAATTGTTTGAGGGTGAAAATGGTTTCGCTGATTTCTAGTAATTTCGGGTGTACGGGTGAGAAACGAATTTAAACCCTAAACAATGTACTATGCAAGGGAGTACTTTATATTAGAGAGATCAATCTGTACAAGTCCGGCCTAAACCAAGAAATGGTCGCTCCAGGACTTGCTTCGATCACAAAGTGGATGAGAATGGGTTGGTTTTGGGGAGGGAAGCAAGGAAAGTGATGAGACCAAGAATAGTTGATTCTCGAAGAGTAGTTGTGTTACGACTTGTATCGTAAAGTGGAAGGCTAGAGATGGGAAGCTAGTAAGCATTTTCTGAGTGGTGTATGCTCCTCTGAACCTGTTGTTCTGTGGAAATAGGTAAGACCTATTTATACACGTCTAAGTGAAACGTACTCTGGTCTCATTAAGGAATGGAATAATGGGTAAGTAAATGGGAGGAGGTGGTAACCGTTAACGCATGGAATTGATGTCCCAAGAGCGTTTCACCATTAACTCCCTGTATTTACTAACCGCCTCACCCTTATGATATTTCCTTATGACGGGCGTAGTGTACGCCG
Organism: Papaver armeniacum; assembly: GCA_023531295.1. NCBI lineage: Eukaryota > Viridiplantae > Streptophyta > Magnoliopsida > Ranunculales > Papaveraceae > Papaver > Papaver armeniacum. Next base: position 15,717 of record JAJJWW010010177.1, on the reverse strand, counting down.
CACGCTGTAAACCACCAAACCAATACCCAAAGAGGATCCCCCAGTTTGTGATATGTGTTGATGTCTCGAATGTTTTTGTGGAAAACGTGTAACATGTTGTTCTTTCCTGGCAAGTCGTACTTGGGAGACTTGCTAGCTTGGTGACCTTTCGACGGTCGAGATTTTGCATCTCAAGAGGAAAGATAGTCGTTGATCGTTATACGCTTTCGCTTTGGTAGCCTCGTAGGGAAGGCCAGCATGGTGGCGCGGCTAGGTTGTCATGCCATTGGCATGGCATGGTTTGGCGTGGCCAAACTTAGTTTTTCGGGCCAAAGGTTACCATGCGTTGTCTGGTAACCATGGATGGCTAGGATTTGCTCCTGGGATTGAAGGGGGCCGTTGATTATCGCACGCGCCTTCGATTTTGGTAGTCACAGCGTAGGGAAGGCCAGCATGGTGGCGCGCGGCTAGGTTGGCATGGCATGGTTTGGCATGGTTTGCCAAACTTAGGTTTTTTGGCCAAAGGTTACCATGCGTTGTCCGGTAACCTTGGATGGCTAGGATTTGCTCCTGGGATATAAAGAGGGCCATTGATTGTCGCACGCCTTCGTTTTGGTAGCCGCGTAGGGAAGGCCAGCATGGTGGCGCGGCTAGGTTGGCATGCAGTTGGCATGGCATGGTTTGGCATGGCCAAACTTAGGTTTTTCGGGCCAAAGGTTACCATGCGTTGTTTGGTAACCTTGGATGGCTAGGATTTGCTCCTGGGATTGAAGGGGGGCCGTTGATTGTCGCACGCCTTCGTTTTGGTAGCCCCGTAGGGAAGGCCAGCATGGTGGCATGGCTAGGTGCGTTTGGCATGTTGTCAGCACATGGTGCGGCTAGCATGGCTAGGGCCAGGGCAAGGTGCGGTTTGGCTTGGCATGGTGGGGCCAAGGGTTTGGCATGCCGTTGGCATATGGTGCGGCTAGCATGGCTAGGGACAAGGCAAGGTGCGGTTTTAGCTTGCCATGGTCGGGCCAAGGGTTTGGCATGCCGTTGGCACATGGTGCGGCTAGCATGGCTAGGGCCAAGGCAAGGTGCGGTTTGGCTTGGCATGGTGGGGCCAAGGGTTTGCCATGGGCACATGGTGCAGCTAACTTGGCTAGGGCCGAGGCAAGGCGTGTTTGGCTTGGCATGGCGTGGCTAGCTTTGCCAGGTGCATGGCGTGGCTTTTGGCTTGGCATGTGGGGCCAAGGGTCTCGCCATGGGCGCATGGTGCGGCTAGCTTGGCTAGGTGCGGTTTGGCTTGGCATGTGGGGCCAAGGGTTTGCCATGGGCGCATGGTGCGGCTAGCTTGGCTAGGTGCGGTTTGGCTTGGCATGTGGGGCCAAGGGTTTTCCATGGGCGCATGGTGCGACTAGCTTGGCTAGGTGCGGTTTGGCTTGGCATGTTGGGCCAAGGGTTTGCCATGGGCGCATGAAGCGGCTAGCTTGGCTAGGTGCGGTTTGGCTTGGCATTTGTGGCCAAGGTTTGGTGTGACCAAGCTAGGGTTTTGGGCCAAAGGTAATTCGGTAACTTCGGATGGCTAGGATTTTCTCCTAGGATTGAAGGGCAACCGTTGATTGTTGCACGCCTTCGTTTGGGTAGCCGCGTAGGGAAGGATAGCAAGGTGGCGCGGCTAGGTTGGCATGGGGCCATGGCAAGGTGCGTTTGGCATGGCGCGGTAGGTGTGGCTGGCATGGTTTTCCATTGGCACAGGGGTGCGGCTAGCATGGTTGGCATGCCTTGGGGGCGATAGGTGTGGATGGCATGGTTTGTCATTGGCACAGGGGTGCGGCTAGCATGGTTGGCATGCCTTGGCGCGGTAGGTGTGGCTGGCATGGTTTTCCATTGGCACTGGGGTGCGGCTAGCATGGTTGGCATGCCTTGGCGCGGTAGGTGTGGCTGGCATGGTTTGCCATTGGAACAGGGGTGCGGCTAGCATGGTTGGCATGCCTTGGCGAGGTAGGTGTGGCTGACATGGTTTTCCATTGGCACAAGGGTGCGGCTAGCATGGTTGGCATGCCTTGGCGCGGTAGGTGTGGCTGGCATGGTTTGTCATTGGCACAGGGGCGCGAGAATTAGGGTTTTGGCCTGTCGAAACCCAAATTAGCATTAAAAAAAGTACCCTGGTAATTATCTCGCAGACAAATTAAAGGGTTCAATAAATGTGCTTGGTTTGGACATTATTACTCAAGTTCTGTGACGTCACTGTCTGACTAGGGTTTTATAATTTTACCCCTAAGTTAAAAACCACCATCAACACCACCTTATTTCCTGAAGTGTCGGGAAAAATAACGGCTCCTAGCTGATATAACCAATAAGCAGTGACATGGTGCTTAAGCGTCTCCTCGCCCATCACCAACTTTCCCTTCTTTACCTTATGTTTTGTCTTTTCAAATGCTTCCTTCAACTTTACCAACTTGAACTTCTTGTTCATCTTCTTCAAGGCTCCATTTTCTTCATGGGGATTATACTCATCGCCTTTTTCAGGCTCCTTCACAGAACGTCTAAACTCACATCGGGTCTTTTTGCATCCCATCCTAGACACTTTAGAGCCAATGCATCAAGAGCTTCATAATGCATCGAGGGGTTATAGCCTTCTCGAAGACATCGACCTTCTATTGGTAGGCCGGTGATTCTCATGCAATCATCGGGAGTAATTGCCATCTCGCCAAATGGAAGATGCATGGTGGTTGTCTCCGGATAATGTCTCTCAAGAATGCAGATGCGCTAAAAATTTCAAATTGCTCATGTGCGAAACTAATGGCCTTCCATAACACACATTCTTTCACCTTCGCAACAAACTCGGCACACTCATATTTAAGATCCCATGAAGATGCCTTTTGACGACGAATAAGACGGACTGCATCATTATGATCCTACCCAAAAAAATCACACTATTAATACTTAACGAAAGAACTAACGAAACACATGTCCGAAAAAAATATATGACTTGTTTAGTTTGTTAACAATACCTTTGTCGCATAAATCTTCGCAGCCCATGAGTGTTGGTAGCCAAACAATGTTTCTCCTCCGTCCTTTGGAGTACCATAAGTTGGGTTCTTTGGTGACAAACACAAATTATCAGGAGGAATGTGTGAAGATCTAGGACTAGGCGGCCTCAGCTACTTCTTCTCTTTAACAGGAACAATCTCTTGAATTTCTTGTTATTCAGCCTCTTCCTCTTCTTCAGAGTCATCCTCTTCATCATCTTCATCCTCCTGTCCTTCTTCGAACTCTTTCTATCTTTCTCCTTATTTGCCTTGTTCTTGTTGTACTGCCTCTTCCTCTTCATCCTCTTCTTCTTCCTTTTCACCCTCTACATCTTCATCCTCATGATTGCCTTGATATTCATCTACTTGCTCTTCTTCATCGTCTTTTTCTTCTTCAACAACATGCTCAATTGTATCAATCACTTATTCATTTACATTTTGGATTACATTACGAACATTCTCTTGGTTGACTTCCGGTAACGAGCCCTCTCCATGTTTAGCATTTTTTTCACCAAGGTTTCGGAAATCTAAATGTTTTGATCCACGAGGGGTGGGAGTTTTCAAATCCTCATCTATGGGGGATTAGATCTTTTTCCTTTGCTCTTAATAAACAAAAACCAAAGTATTAGCTAAAAAAAATAGATATATTGTGTTATCAAATAAAATAAAACTAAAGAATGAAGTAAACACAACATTTGGTGTCAACAGACAAAAGTTCGGTTACTTGGTATAAATTGCGAGGTAACCGAACCAACTATTTAGCTACTACCAGACTAAAGTTCGGTTACCAGATAAAACTTGCGAGGTAACCGAACTACATATTACCCAAGTTCGGTTACCCAAAAAATTTATCGACAAAACCGAACTCAGTTTTTCCTGTGAAACAATGAGTTCGGTTACGAAGGTTTTATTTGCGATCTCATCGAACTATGAAGTTCGGTTACCGGGTATAAGGCTACAATACCGAACTGTTCTTATTTCTAGAAGTTCCGTTACCAAAATCTAAGGTTTTGTAAAATTCTCCTAGCCGAAATATCTACTGTAACTACCATTTTCAATGGGTTTTGATGATTTCTAATCAATTTCTTCAACAAATAACGAATTAAAAGGAATGGGTATGAAGGAAATTACCCGCGGATTTGCATTTGACTCGAATCGACTTGTTTTTCCCGTTGGATGCTTGATTTGGTCTCTCAACTTTGCTTCAAGTTGTTTATCAATTTGAATTTATTTTGGGAGATTCGCTATTTTTGCGAGACCCGGACTTGATCCTGGAACTCTCGGAGTTTGCTTGCTACGCATTGTTTATAAACGATTGATTAATCGACGATGAAATTTTTTCGAATCGACGATAAACGGCGATGTCTACGAAGAAGGAGAAAAGAAGAAGAAGAAGAAGAAGAAGAAGAAAAAGGTGAAAGGCGAGGGTACCCAAATATACCTCAAGCTAAAACTTTTCCTACCTATAATTCCTTTCTCCGAAAGTGATTGTCTATGGATTGAGTCGAGACAATGCAACCAATCGGTTCACACTTCGTGTGATCGTCTATGGATACGAGATCGAGACAATACAACAACTAAGTATGTTTACTTGATATAAAGGTTCGGACTTAACCAAACACAATAGGATTTCTTATCAAGTAAATAGGAATTAACGTTTGTGTGATTTACTTTAATTATAATAAAATAATTATAATGCGGAAAATAAAAGTAAATGACACAGCAAGATTTTGTTAACGAGGAAACCGCAAATTCAGAAAAACCCCTGGGACCTTGTCCAGAATTGAATTCTCTCAGGATTAAGCCGCTACACAAAATTACACCTAACCGTATAGTTGAGACCAAGTAACTAACCCTATAGTTCACTTAGTTCCGTCTGTATTCCCACGCCTCCAACTTGTGAATAAGTCACGTACTTGGAACAATTCCTTTGGTTTGTATTCCAAATAGTAAAGGAACAACAAATCTGTTTGGTATCAACTCTATTCAACCAAGTGATATGAGTCGGACAAAGGCTCTTCTGTTTATCTTAACATAAACTCCTTCGTCGGGTCCTTAGATCTATCTTATGTTCAATCACCCAAAGGTAATCATTTAAGATTAAGCCAATCAATACCTTTAATCACAAGGAAACGTATTGATGCGATCTACTCAATTAATAAATCCAATCTACCACAAGGATAAACCGATTATTAATTGGATCCTCTTTTACCGAAACAAGTATTGTGCACACCAAAGATTATAAAACCCAAGTCAGATCTTCAATATCTTCTTTGTCTTCAAATCTTCTTAAATCTTCAATAAAACCTGCACACAATCACTTGAATCTCTTGTGATCAATCACGCACAGAACGGAGTCTCATTAACAATGGATTATCACAAGATCGTCTTTAGAACTAACAACAGTCTAAAGATCCCAAATAAACTCAACTAGTTTGAGTGAATCTTATATCCGAAGAGAAGATTCTCAAGAATAAACAAACTAGCTGCAATCAGATTTCAACCACCGTTAGTCAATCAAATCAATCGAAAACAAAGATAAACCGCAATTATCTAGTTTCCCACCAACGGGTTGCGCTAGAGCTTCTCAATCCCAAAGAAGACTTTAAATTGAGCGGCCGTAAGAGATTTCGCCTAATTAGGTTACTCTCCTCTCCGGATAGGAGGCTACACCGGTAACAACAACAAAAGAGTAAATTTTTTGTTACGAAGGATTTTGCTAGAAAGGCAAACTTCGTGTATTTATAGACAAGGAAGTTTGGACACCAAGGAATTTCCAAAACCGAAAATATTGTCAAGATATTCATAAAATCACAGATTCGGTTTTCATAATTCCTGGAAATGCTCTGTCCAAAAATAACGATCGAAATCTCTCGGAAAATCTAATTAGTAAATGCACATTACTAATTCTATAATTTTCCTACAAAATGAAATTAATAACCTTAATTAAAAGATTCTTAACTTACTTATGTTTCGATCCTAGGGATTCTCTTCCTTAGCCGTTAAGGAATATCTTTGAACAATTATAGAAATAAACATTCACAAAGACGTGTTCGTAGTTTGTCAACATCTTAACTTTGTAAGTTCTCTTTCACACTTACAACCTTGAAACCGATTTTCCACACTTCCAAACAAGTTTAGAATTGGTTCATCTGACTTTTAAGAACTATGTGATTGATCAAACCAACATTCAATCACAATCATGGGTTTACGCTTCTACCAAAACAAGTTTCGGTTCTACCTCCATGTGAGTACAGTGCATAGTCACACTAGCTTCCCAAAAGTTCGTTTGACTAGGTACTAGGATCGGTTCCCCACATATATATATATATATATATATATCTAATCTAACTATATGTGTTGCACATGTCCATAGGATCGGTTCCCCTTCTCGCTATAAACCTTGTTGCACCCCATACAAGGATCGGTTCCCTTTGATGTACTACACCCCTTACTAGGATCGGTTCCCTTTCCCTTACTAGGATCGGTTCCCTTTCCCTTACAAGGATCGGTTCCCTTTCCTTACAAGGTCAGACATACAAAATCCGATCATGCCACAGGTGATTACTTAAGATCGATTTTACTAGTAAAAGTTATACCAATACATAAGTCAGGCCTTTGTGAACAGTTCTACCAAGAACACAAAAAGTTTTGAACGGCTATACTCTATCACACATATTGGTTGTTCATAAGATATGCAATGAATAACAAAACCAATAACACCTGGCAATTTCCTTTTCGGTTCACAAACAAGTTTATGAACTTACTTCCTTAGAACACATGTAAACATTGTTCCCTAGGATGAAACCCTCACCTCATACCCATACATAATCACAATAGCATTCAAATGATTATGGTGATGTCTTATCTACAAAGTTTAATGGTTAAGCAATAAACCTCGTATTGTATTCCTTAATACTATGTCTATCTAGAGTTCAAATATGCTTCGCAGTTATGTTTTCAATATGCACGACTTGAAATATACGTTAGGGAATGAAACAGTTCAAGTCAAATATCACTAACCTCAAGTGGAAGGATGATTGTTGTCGTTGTAGCTCCTTGCTTCTTCACATCTTCAAGTCTTCGCAATACTTGTAGTGTCTCATATCCTAATACTTTCAAGCTAACCTATACAAGTTTAACTCTAGTACATAATCAAACGACTCTTGACATGAGTTTTGATTCACTAAAATATGACAACCAAACTTGACATACCAACGCTTGGTGGGTTCAACCGAGCCATTCTCTAACAGAAAGGAATAGGGATGGTTTTAATTTTGAAACTGATTTTAATCAGTTTTATTTAGGTTTTAATTAAGTGGGTAGTGGTTAGATTAGTGGGTTATTAGGGTTAGTTATAATCTTAATTAGGGTGAGGGAAGATTAGTCTTCTCTAATCTTTTAGGACACCCCTTAAAATGTAGGGTGGATGTTCCTATCACTTAGTGGTCCCCACCTTTTTGAGTAGTCCCCAAAAAATCGTTCATAAAATTAATACTATGTGGACTTGGGGGCTGATCCAAGCTTGAGCCTCGGTTAGCCCCCACATACTTCGTTACTGGCGGACTGATATGCCATATTGTAGAGAATTTCTCTACAATGTAGGGAAAAGCAAGCACTATGGTGGCCAATTTCTCTATATTCTTGCATATAGCTGAGACTTGTCTATTAAATGCACTTTTCATATGTGCAATATTTGATATCCAAACCTTCACGTGCGAAAATTAGCTTTCCGACTTATGCAAATATTAAGTATTCGAAAAGGTTAAGGAGCAGATACCGAGTACCAACCCTTATTTAGGGAGAGACTCAGTATATATCCTCTATTCATTTTTGTTTGACCTTTTATATTTACAAACACCTCATACTTGATCATGACTTTTCATTTGTGTGTAACGGCTCTATATGTTAGGTCAATTGTTAGAGGTCATCGCTCGGTTCATCCCACAAACATTGGTATATTAAGCATTTTTTCAATGTTAATTGACCAAAACTATATCTTGATTCATGGCTATAATGAATCTCATACTAGGATGAAAGCATGGTAGTTGAGTATCAAAAATCATTGATTACGCACGAAGACTAGAGACCGTAGAACTACGAAGACATCTGCGAGCACTTCATCAAAAAAGGTATGTGAAGACTTGCTATCCTATTTACTCATTATTTCTACTATTCTATCTTCTGAGATAATGTTATATGGCTTTAGTATATGATGAATTACAAAGAACAAGTTTCGAATTCAATTTTATAATTGACTAATCTCAAAACATGTACTCAAGCATTGGATGTTCATAGGTCTTATCACTTTTGAGGTTGAGAATGATTTTTTTTGTTCAACAAAAAACTATGTCTTTGAAATATAAGCCTAACAATATCAAATTGCTCTTTTGTTCACGAAGTGATTCTATAGTTCGTGAACTATGCAATTTCAAGATGTTACTGATCCAAGGTGCACAAATGTTCACAAACTGATTTTTCAGTTCCGGACTTTCAAGGTGTTACTGGACACTTTTTAAATTTTCTATTGTGTTCACAAACTGAATTTTCAGTTCTCTAACTATGCACTTTTGGATCGAACCAAGATTTCTAGTTCGCAAAATGGGTTTTTGGGTGTTAATAAACTTCAATATTTTTTTGACGGTTCACGGACCATGCATACTTGGTTATTCCTGAGCTAACTTTTTTACAACTCCTTTAATAAACAAATATGTGCGTGCACATTCTTCTTTGTAACTCAAAGCAAACTTCGTACATGCTTGCATGGTTTCTATTCATTGGAATTAATCTAAGTATGCTTGGGATCAAAGTAATTCGTCAACATGGAAACTAGTTCACGAACTTGCTTTGTTTAAAAAAAATTGCTTGGAATTTAAGCAATTTAGCTAGTTCATCAACATAAATAGAGGACTCTCTGCAACCTAGAATCTTAATTCCTACATGATGTGTCCTAGTCATGGATAAAGTTGTTCCTCTAAAGACCTAGGTTTCTTCTTGAAACATATTTAGGTTACGAATTTGAAGTCTTCACTTGGGATTCGTGAAGACCATAGACAAGAACTATAGTGTCTATTCTAAAGGTTCGTCTCTTCTGTTATGCGACCATTCAAAAACTATTGATTGAGGAATAAAATTAATATAAAACTACAAAGAGTTCATTGTCTCTGACTTTATAATTCCCCAATATTATGATCTAAGCTTGACTTACATAGATCTTGTGAGGTACAATCAATTATGTATCTCTATAATTAAGTTTTGAAAATATTAAATCCTAATTGTTGATATTTGCTTTGATAACTCTTTTTCCTTTGAATTCCTTCAAGCAAGGTTTTCATTACCTTGATTGAAATATATCTGAAGGAAATCAAATATGTATCATGTTGGAGGTAGGTTAATATTAGTATTCATGAAGGACTATGGAGCATCTTCTAAAGAGAATTGACATTCTGCTAGAAGATTTACAAGGAAAATTTCTAAAGATGTAATGAGACTTTTCTAGGAATTTTACAGGTTGTTGATGGGAGAAAACGATTTACTAGTTTTTGAGGAAAAGTGATGAGACAAAGGTCGATTCCTCAAACGAGCAAATTGCTTTAACCTTTTGCAAACAGATGCACTGCACAGGAGTTCTTTGAGTTCGAGAGATCAATCTGTAGGACTCCGGCCTAAACCAAGAAAATGGTCGTTCCAGAGTCAACTCGGTCACAAGGGAGGATGGGTCGATCTGTATGAGGGAAGCTGAGAAGTGTGTGAGATCAATAATGATCAAAGGATCGTGAATGTGTTGTAGGTTTCCGCAAATTGATGAACTGTTGATTTCGAATAAGTTTGAATTATGCTATGTTGAGAGTGATTGTTCAGGCGAGAATTCTTGTGATAATTCTCGTATATATGTGTGTTCTTCCAATCATGAATTCAAAAACTTATTTGTATTGCAAGAATGTTGACACATTGATCTCCAGTAAGTGTGACGTTGCTCGATTGAAAGAGTGGGAAAGTGGGAAATCGTGGTTAAACCAGTTCCATGTCTTGCAAAGACTTGGTTGATCGTCCACCCACTACTTTGCTAACTTCCTCAACCGCTTGCACGACTTACTCATATTTCTCATCGTGGATGAATACACGTGTCGTAGGCCTCCAGACCAAAACCCTAGTAAATATCCCCCAATGTGGCATGATTGATGTCTCACGATTGTGGAGTCTGCAAAGCAGACGTGTATTTAATTAGTCAGTTGTTGACTTGATTAGACGATGAGTCTTAGTATTGCTGAGTCGAGCATGATTGACGAATGCTCTATGATTTATGGATTGAGCATGTCTGTTGAGGTAGATGTATAATGTTGATGGTTGAATCAACATGATAAATATTTCTAGTTTGAGAAAATATTGCTCGTCTGAGCAAATATTGCTCATTTGATGAATTATTAAATATTGATAGTTGAATCAATATTATTAATCTCGTCTGAGCAAATATTGCTCATTTGATGGATTACTGAATATTAATAGTTGAATCAATATTTATGGTCTGGGAAAATATTGATCATCTGAGTAAATATTACTCGTTTGAGGAATTAAATATTGATAGTTGAATCAATGTAGCTAGTTTGAGCAAATATTGCTCGTTAATGATTATTGGTAGCACAACCAAATAATATATTAATTTAAAATATTGGTAGCTGGACCGAATATAAATAGTTCGAATATTGATTGTTGGATCAATATAAAAATATTGGTGTTTGAACCTGTTCAGAATTATGTTTTGCAGAGCATTTGATTCGAAACCTTAATTTTGATTGATTGTTGATCAATTGATGATTTACTAAAAATCAATGAGTGAGAGGACAGGCTACATGGGATGATGGATCGACCGTGTAGCCCCCGGATGTTCGAATGAGCAAACACCAAAGTCCTTTGCATCAGTTGGTGAAAGAATGATTAAATGCTGGTTTTATCATTTATTAAAATAGTGCTCGTCTGAGCATTAGGTAATAAAAACCTAATTATGAAGAGATGAGGCACTGACCAAGGGGTATGAAACCGGCCCTTGGTGTTCGTGGGACCAACTGATGGTCGTTCGATCAAATTCCAAGTTGTTTGGAAGGAGTTTGAACCTAATATGAATCATAGAAGATTAATTAGGTCAAAATTATGAAGATGTGTGGGACCGGATCCTTGAAAGCCAAAGGGCCTACCTTGGTGGGTCAAGGTAGCATGCCCGTGTCACCATGTTGCTCGTGGCTTAATTCTGAGAGTTTTGATAATTTTTGACGTGTGTTCAAGCAATATTTTGGATTTTCAAAAGAGTTTGATCTTGACTGAAACTCTCAATTTGCTTGAATGAGCAAGTAGTACTTTGCTCGTGCAATCAATATTTTGAGAATATTAAAATAATAATATTTTAATGTTTGTCGTGAGGAGTCTGGACGGTCATGTGACCATTTGACTCTTTGGCATTTTGGACGTTTGAGAAAAACCGGAGAAATATTGGAAAATTGGGTTTTTTGCTCAATCGACGGAATTTCATGAGATGAGGGAAGAAATAATAATAAAATAAAGAATTAGAGAAGTGCGGGACCGTCCTCGGCTAAGGAATGGCCATATGGCTAGTAGGCCCGATCCCGTGACACTTTTCCCTATTTTATATTATTTTTCATCGTGTGAGGAAATATGGAGAAACAAAGAGTTTTGTTCGAACGAGGGAGTTTGCTCGAATGAAGGAGTTTTCATGAGATTAGGAAAAATAATAAAATAAGATAAAATAAAAGGAAGAGGCATGGGACCAGCCATCCACTGCAGGGGGGGTGTCCCTAGGCGCCTCTTTATTATTTTATTATTGTTTTTTTCTCTCTCCATATTTTGCATAGGTTTCCTCGTTCGTTCATATTGAATACTCGTTCATGCATTATTGTTAAGTACACTCGCACCATTATCTCGGGGCTTGCTCGGTGGTGGTCCAGATGCCCGTACGTTGAATATTTATTACTAACCCATGGAATTCTACTGGGAAAAGACATGAATTGAAGTAACGAAATATTGTAACGAACGTAGAATATTTTCTAGGAATTCAATTGATGAATATTGCGACTAGAAATAATTAATTGATGGCTATACTAGCAGGCAAGCTTTCTAGGAGCATTATAATTATCCGAAAACCAAGGTATGAGCTAGTTGAAGCGTCATACTCGTTCTGAATGTTTATTCTGTAAAGTCAAGGAACATTGCGACATCCTGAAGACGTTATCGCTCTATACTAGTGGTTAATACATCTAGGAGCCGTACAATCATTCCGATTATATGCATAAGTGAATACTGAAATTGCTTCGTTGATGAAATATGTCGTGGTCTCAGTTGAGAGACTGCATATTCATGTGTACTCTGAGAGGCAGTACACTCAATCAGAAATCATCGTGGCATGAGCTTTCATGCTTAGATTCTGAAATATAAACTTCACATACGTTGTCTGAAGCTGGTCAGAAATATGCAAAGTTATGATTTGACGATTTTAGCCTTCGTCAAAAATCCACCATCAACACAGGTGCTTGAATACAACTGAAGAATGCAAACTTTGAGGGTATATCTTATTTCTATTACATCTAGTCCAAAATATAATAGTATGCATGCACAAGGTGTAGCAACTTAAATCAGTATGTTTTCAGTTTGGACTAGGTCTATGAGTTTTTCTACAAGATTGTAGTTTCCTAGTTAACAAAATCTTGGTGTGTTTGCTTTAGTTTTATTTTTATATTATAAAAAAAATTATAACTAAAATGAAAGCTAATTAGTAAGGTAATCAACTTTGTAGAATTCGGTTCTTGAAAAATAGAACAAACAAGATTTGATCTTGTTGAATGTAGGATCATTCTAGGTTGTTCTTGGATATTGATTTTTGATACCGTCCAAGAAATCTGTTATATGGGTTCACAAACGAAAAAATTGGTGGTGTCTCCTTTTCAATATTAGAGCGGGTAAACATCTTAAGACTAATAAGTTTTTGTTTGTACTTTGTAGTGGTCCAAACCTATAAACATGAATTCGAATTTTTTTAATACAAGTTCAATTCTTGTACCGCTAGGATTTGAGCCGATTTTTACCTCATCCACATCCCATCCGCATCCAATCTATTAGCGAACGGTCCTGGACATCTATCCACAAAAATACATTTGGTCCTAGGTAAATCTGCGGATTACGGACCAAATGCTCACCCCTACCTATAAAACGATTTTTTGGGGACCATGGTTTTTTAGGAGGGACCATGGTTTTATTTTGGGTAAGACATTTGAAGTAAATTTAATCCATCCCTTGTCCAAATATTTATGCTAATACCAAAATTACCCTTCATGATTAATTTTGTATAATGATTAGCTAGTGTAATTATTAGTTAGTGTAATGATTAGTTTAATGATTAATTTAAGTTAAGTAGTGATTATTATTGAGAGAGTAAAGTAGAAGAAGAAGATGAAGATGAAAAAAATGTTTTTTTTTTGAGATGGATGACTATTAGTTGAGTGATTCGAGTGATAATAGCTCATTCGAATCAGGACCTTTATCTCCTAGAGTATTCGTTAATGTTGCTTGAATTGACGAAAACTTTTCTAAAAAAAAAAAAAAAAATAAGTAGATTTCGGCTAGGTCAAAAAAGTTCGGCTACAATATCTGAAGAACAGTTAGCCGAAACTTATCTGGAAATGCAGTTCGGCTAACGTTTCCAAATACGCATGTAGCCGAAATTTGCTTTAATGGAGTTTTTGTTTTGTTCGGCTATCGGGTACTGTGACAGGTAGCCGAACTTTTATTCTAGAGTATACAGAGTAATGTTTGGTTCCCAACATAAATTTTTCGATAAACCGAACTCAACACAAGAGTTCTTAGAGTGAAGTTCGATTATGAGAAAAAACTCTCGAATGAACTGTACTCAACATATGTGTTTACAAAATAACTTTGGTTAGGGGAAAATTTTTCCAACTAACTGAACTCAACAAATTGGTTTTCAGAGATTAATGATTCGATTAGCAAAAAAAAAAAAAATTTCGAACCAACCGAACTCAGCATTTGTTGTTTTATACAAGAGTTCGGTCAGGGGATAAAATTTTACAACTAACCTAACCAACCGAACACTACATATTGGTTTCCAGAGAGGAGTTCGGTTAGCAAAAAAAATTTAACAAACCAATCGAACTCAGCATTTGTTGTTCTATACTAGAATTCGGTTAGGGGACAAAATTTTCCAACTAACCTAACCAACCGAACGCAACATATTGGTTCTCAGAGAGGAGTTCGGTTAGATTTTTTTTTGCGAACCAACCGAACTCAGCATTTGTTGTTTTATGCAAGAGTTCGGTTAAGAAAAAAAATCGTAATAGCCGAAATGTTCTTCGTGTTCTTGGTTTCAGAATGTTCGGTTAGCAAACTGGGATTTTCTAAAACTATTCCTAACCGAACATGCTGCTGTATTTCCATTTAAACCCAATTTTAATGATTTCTACTCAATATTTTCAATCTAAAACGAATTAAAAGCGATGGGTTTTTCAATCGAACGAGGAACGTCATGGAAAGAGGGAAGAACAAGAGAACAATTTTTTTTTTTCAAAACTACAAATTTGTGCCTATCCTCTCCCTCACTATTTGTTTTTAGTTTTGGCTAATGATTCATATATGATTAGGTTTATGCGGTTATTTGGATAGTTTTAATTTAAATTTGGATAAAGGGTAAATTAATATTTTCATAACTTTAGGATACTCCTTATAAGTGTAGGGAAATTGGCCTAATCAAATCATGGTCCCCTCAAAAAAAAAATCATGGTAACCAAAAAAATAGTTTAACCTATATTAGTAAGAACCATCATTTGGGGCATACAAGAAAAATTTGGGGCATACATCTTAATAACCCTATCCTATGGATCCTTATAAGGGGTGTCCTAGAGAGAGTTAAGTTACTAAGATACCCTTAAGTCTTTGCAATTACACTAATACCCTTTCTTATCCATATATTTTCTTTATTTACAATTTCATTTTATTTCTTTTATTTTTTCAAAAAAAAAAATTAAATAAAAAATGGTTTTTCACAACAAAAAAAAGTCAATTTTTTTTTCTTTTCTTTAAATTTTATGCTTTTAAAAAAGATATATTTTTTTTTTAATTTTTTTTATTTACAAAACATACATAGGTTCGGCTAATAACGAGTTAGCCGAACCTAAGGTGTTCCTCGTATATGAAGAATACTGAGAGGTTCCGCTGATAACTTGTCAGCCGAACCTAGGCTTTTTTAAAACATACCTAGGTTCGGCTGACAAGTTATCCGTCGAACTTAACTCTGTAACTACCAAACTTAAGTTTGACAGATTCGAGGGAAAAATAGAACAACCGAACTTAGCATTGTTCTTTATAATGTGAAGTTTGGCTAGCATTTTCGTGTTTAATTATCAGCCGAATTGTTCATCAGCACCTTCAGAATGAAGAATAACGAGAAGTTCAGCTGATAATTCCTTCAATTGTTTCCTTTAAAAAAAAAATTCCTTCAATTGTTTGTTGAACGTCACTCTATAGCTGTCATAAAATCATGCTTTTTTTTTCGATTCTGTAGGATCAGAATATCGCGATATCAATACTTTGCGAGATCAATAAACAACAACATTGCGAAGGTGTGGCAGGGAAAATAATATAAATGACGCAATGGATGACGACAGCCAGAACATGAGAAAAGTGTGAATGATTTGGCGAGATTTAG
>JAJJWW010010176.1:0-15875 GCA_023531295.1 Papaver armeniacum | reverse complement strand
GTATCACATCGGTAGCAACTCATATTATACACCTCCACCGAGACAACACACCAACAATACCGCTCGTCGTTACCTCAGATTATCGGTTCACGCCCAAACATACTTCATATCTTCATTACTAGCTACTTCCGCATATTGAACACCAACAACTTCTATAAACATCCTAACCCCATGAGCTATGATTCTTCTTCTACTTAATCCGTCTTAACCCCGCCTAAAATAATCTCAATATCTAAACATACCAACACTCAGTACCACCAGCTCACAATACACAACATCTTCATTACCAATTCGGTAATGTGGCTGTCAATGGGTCAATTGTTTCTAACCTGACATAGTTTGGAAACCGGACTTCGGTCTAAATTTGGACCCATTAGTAACTTAGGACTCCGATGAGTAATTACTCCTATTGAACCAATGTTAACGGTCCAAACGTGTAATACCGTCGGGTACCGGTTATTTATTCTTTTATTCATATTTTTAGGAAAAATATGGGCATTTTTCTCGTTTGGGCTTTGATTTTTTCCATTTTCCATATTTTTCTTACATTTAGTCTTTATTTAGTACATTAATAAAGAAATAATAATAAATTTTATAAAAACAATTTAGATTCAAGTTAAAGAGAAAGAAATTAAGTTTTAAGATTTTCTTTATAGTTTTTTTAATACCCAACGGTACCGGGACTTTAAACGAATCCTGTTAAAGGTCCACAAATTTAGGAACCAGGACAGGCCTAATTCCACCTTTATAAGTAGGGTCCGGTTACAGTGATCACACTTGTGAGGACCCGGACCCATTGACAGCCCTAAGTAACACCATCTTTCCGTCCTCCGTGATCCTATCAAACAACCCCGTTCTATACTAAACTCAACCTGCACCAGGTTCATTAGTTACAACTTACACCCTAGATTAGAACAATCAAGCTAAATAATACCACCACCAAGGTCTTCTTCTTTTCTCAAGAACTCTCATTACCACCTAGATTTCTCATAACCATTACCACCAACAATTGAACACAACTGTTTCACCATCTTCATCTTGAATCCTTACATATTTTACAAATTCTACCAACCCACACATCTCGATTATAAACATCAATAGTATTCTTCAATTAGGACCTAAAACAATAATTACTTAAATTGATAACATCTTAATAAAACTCGATTACTGAAGAAGATTTACCTTGAAACAAAACCATAATCCTCATGGTTGCTCCACCTCCAGTTGATTCGACCACCACTAGACCTAACCATGTTCTTATTAACTTAACTCAACCGAGCGAAACATCTCCAACTACAATTACCATTAACTTAACTAAATCTCTATATAGTCTTCATCTTCATCTTTGATTCTAGAAACCCTAAAACCACTCAATCCTCTATTTTCTAATTCGAGTTTAAACATCAATTCAATCTTCAAATTAAAAAAACCCATTTTGTAAATTTTCCAACTCTTCTTAATCCTTACTCGATCGAATTCCAATCCAACTCAGAAAACCTAATTCTTGATTCGATCAACAGAACAACTCCATATAATCAATACAGCATCAACCCATTCGATCTTCATCCGTTAACAACTAGAAATCATCATCAATTTTAATAAAACCCTAATTCTAATTTCTATAAAATAACTCTTCTTTTGATTCTGATTTGTCCACTTGAATCAACAACACCAACCCTCTTAATCTTCATCTATCAACAACCGATTAACCTATTAATTTACCGTTGAACTCGAAATTAATCTCAAAATCCTAACTTCAACTACAACAGCGTCAACCCCATCTTCTTCCGAGATCAAACAACTTCAACTCCAACTCCCTCTTCTTCGATTCAACATACTATAAGCTTTATAAGAATTATTCTTGAGAGATTCAAGCTCAATCCCTTGAAAATGAGATCGACAGTGGGAAGGAGAGGAAGAACAGAGAAAAAGAAAGAAGAAGAAGAAGAAAGAGAAGAAAGGAATAAAATGATTCTTCTCGACACGTTTGATGATAAGGCCAATCGAGAAAATGATTAAGGCACCCAAGAAAAGGATAAGGGCATCCGGGCGGTTTAGAGAAAAATAACGAATTTGCCCTTCTTACTACTAAGATGATTTCTTCTTCGTCCAATATTCGAATGATGCGTTCGAGTAGTCCATTTCGCATAACTTCTCGAGATCTATCTAACGATACTTCAGTTTCGTATCTATCTCATTGTTAGATTAATTTCTATTAATTAAAATCTATATTAACTAATCGAGTCATTATAGGCTAAATCGTCTCTTGCCGGTCTAATAGCGTTGACGAGCTTGAGGGTCTTTACATTCTCCCCACCTATACATTTTCGTCTAGAAAATCGAAACATCCTTCTAGTCTTCAAAAACTACCCACCTTATAAAATAACACTATCTCCGTCTAAGCGCAAAAACAACACGATAACAAAACACAAACCTATATGGATTTCTACAACTAAAATTTGTGGCTCTAGGGTCAAAAGACTAGTTCCTATTTCAATATGTCACTGGTTCCAATTATGAGAGAAGATGCTCTATAATAAAGTTTCTAAGTAAAATTTAGGATCTATGAGTTCACTAATAAAGTTTCAAATTCTGTGTCAACAATTGATGTAGGATAGTCGGGCTACCAAGTCAGCCTTTTTTAGTCAAGGTCAAAGTGGTCTTAATCGGGCCGGGAGTCATCGGTGTTCAACTCGGAGTCAACTAAGTCAGTTGACCCAGTCGCCGGGCAGCTAGCACATGCCAGTGTAAGTCACGGCCAAGATGGCCTCCGTATTGCCTTCCTTTTGGCATGACCTCAGATGGATGTATCTGCGAGTTCCAACTTCACTCCATCTTTTTCATTAGCTCACAATCCACCACTGCACCTGCACTCCGCAACCTCATTGCCTCCACCTTGCCCTCGACCTTCACACACCACTATCCTCACCAAGCTCACAGCACCAGATTCACTTCGCCCAAATTTCACCCACCTCGCAATATCACTCAAATTCACAAAGCCAGCTACCCTGTCATGCCATCCCGCAATCCATTCTTGGTCCATTTTATCAGCATTTCCAAACACATTCTACCGAATGTGCCCAATTGCACATCCCATCAAAGCATAACTTCGAGCCATACTTCACCACCATTTACTCAGCAGCAAGAATCCTCCAACTGAGTCACTTACATACAAACTCAGGTATCTCATACAACACCTTGAGCTAATACGTACTCACTCATCTCCTCGCCACAACCTTAATGCCACAACTCTCGTAGCTCAAGCCAACCTCATTGTATCAACACATAGCACCACGTAACCACCTAAACCAAGTACTCCACTATCTCCAGATGCTTCAACTCCATTGGCACAGCCCTTTATGAACTCAACCAATGCCTACCCTCCAACCCATTCATCCTCCAATCATCACAAGCAACATCTATCTCGGAGTCAAACTAATTCTATCACTGCAATTCCAAAGTACAATTGTACCACAAAGCTTTGACAAAATTACTAGCTCCATCTTCTAACTTCATTTGAGTCTTCAATCCCTTCAACAAGTCGAGCCCTTAACAACAATTTCAAGCTCAACCAATCTTAGTTCTTCATCTAACTCACCTCCGAAGCCTAAACAATGGCCACCAAACCCATCTTCGATTTATCCGAGCCACAAAACCCATCTCCAATCTCGCTGTCGTTTCTTCCATCGATTGTTGAATCAAAAACCAGAACCATCTTCATTTTGATATCCAATCCACAAAAGACCCATTTAATCTCCATCTCTGTGAAAAACCCATTTTTCAATTCATCACCCCATCTTCTCAACATCACAGAAGTCTTCAATTCTTCAAACCCCGATTCATCCATTATCACTTGAACCACCATCTCGACATAGTAGTATCTAACCTTCTCATCTCATTTCTCTCGATCTAAAGCAGCACCATGGCTGCTCTTCTCTCTCGGTTCGTGTGAAAAAATGATTGAAATGAATTTCTCGAGTTTAGGGTTGGGGTATGAAAGCTAGGTTTGGATCGGTTTCGGGTTTGAATCGGCACGGGTGTGGGTCTATGGGTTTGGGTTTCAAATATCCATGGACATAACCCGTCCATTTTACCAACTGATAACAAAGACTACGTTTTACGGATAAGGGCTACCTAGTTTGGCAGCCCTTTAACTTGAACTGTCCTTTCTTTAGTAATTTGAGTCACCTTTTAACCTTGACTGGGCTCCAGATAGTGTTCGCCTGTGAAATGACTTTTCTGGCCTTTTGTCTCAAATTGGGTGATTTCTTCTTCTTTTCCTCCGTGCGACTCCAAAGTAGCTATAAAACTCAAAACAAATGTAAAATACATAATTTACAAGAAAAATAACAAAGAAAGCATAAACAATAGATAGTAAATAGGATGTATTCTACACCCTATCAAATTCCCCCACACTTAGACTTTGCTAGTCCTCGAGCAAATCAAACTAAAAACTCACAACTTCAAGCGTTCAAAAGCGTCAAGCATCCAAAGAGCTATGAGGACATAGAGTTTCTGCGTGCTAGTAATAAGAAGTTAGAAATACTTTTAAAGAACATATTCTCATTCTTCAATGTTGAGTGAGAATAACCACACCATAATGAGAACGCTGGCGTGTTTGAGAAACGACACAAGGCGTTTCGCCGATCAGCCTCGCTCACCAAAAGGATTTTATGATAATTGCACTCAAAAAAGACGGCTTTTTTATGGTTCTCACATGTGTGCGGTAGGAATGAAGAGAAAATTCCAACACGTTGAATGGTGGGAAGGATAACTTAGAAATATTTTTTAAAAACCACATCTTTTAATATTTTGAAAACCATTTTTTAAATTTATCTCTAAGAAAGGAAATTAACCATATATTATTGAGATGAGATTACTTACTCACCTTCACATCCGATCGCTAATTATGATAACACCACTCTGCGGCATCCAATAGAAACGCCTTAGCCTTCCTCGTCTTGATCTTCATGGGTCTTCGTCTTCGGTTTCAACTATTGATGATAAACTCTTGAATTTCATAAACCCTTGACAATTTTGTAACCTTTACCTTAATAATCCTTGTCATTGAAACTTCCTTATAAAAATTTTCCTTCCCCACGGCTTATTAAATAAAACAAATATTTCTCTTTGTTTTTTTTTTTTTTTTTTTTTTTTTTTTTTTTTTTTTTTTGAAACAATAGAAATAAAATACAAAAATAAACCATGGCCGTGGGAGAAGTATTTTACCGCTTGATTATTCACAACTTGTATCGTCTTGAAATCATAAACTTCAAAAAATTCTCACCTTTAATTTTCTTCGGGCTCTTGTGAATAAGTCTTCACTTGAATATAAAATTACCTCATTGTATTGTAAGTCCTCAACATATATGTAAAAAATCCGCTCATTTGTATGTTTTCTTTACTTGAATTTGCTCTTTTTCTCATTCCGTTGCTTGTAAACCTTAAACTTTTCCAACTTTCCTTGTAGATTTTGATGTCGCTCCTTGTTGATGATGATGGTGTTTATGGATCCGTTGTTGTCGAGAGAGATGGTGCTAACTACAAATCGAACTACAAGAAGGAAGCTTTCATCCATGGACGCCACCCTCATGATTGACAAAATTAGCACTAAGAGATCAAAGAGTAGTGCTTCTATTGGTGGGAAGTTGGGTGGCTCACCATTCTACCCGGAATTTACGTACGGTGACACACACTCAAAGAAGCTCTTTAGTAGATGGAAAATTTCTGGTCGGTGCCTCACATGATATGAATACGGTAGTCTCCACTAATGATTGATCAACAACTCTAATAACGCATTTCTCCGCACCAAATGAGCATCACCGGCATGATTAAATCCATTATTTAACACTCAAACAAGCAAGAAATCCGAATGTAGTTCTCTAACATTTCCAAATTCAATTATGCTCTGGCCAAAATCTACTGTAAACATACCTAGTAGAATGCTAGTGACTCTAAAATCTTTAAAAGTTGGAGTTTTTATGTAAAACTTTTTTTTTTCTTAATTTTTTAATTTTTTTGTAATTTTTGTTTTAAAAAACATGCTTAACCATCCCCCACACTTAAACCTTACATTGTCCTCAATGTAATTGAATCCTCCTAATAAAGTCAAGGTGGGAAATTTTAACATGATAAGAAACAAGAAAAGAAATAACAAAAATGAAAAACTAAAGGATAAGAAATACAAAACCTATGGGTTGCCTCCCGTTAAGCGCTTGTTTTAAAGTCGACGGCCCGACTTAGCTCTTGCCTCGATTAGATTCCCCATATACCAACAATCGGAAAATTTGAGGATCCACCCATAATACCTTTTTCAAACAATAACTCATACAAATATTAGCACAAGAAAATAATAGTGAAATTATCGCTCGATGGAAATTTCCCCCACACTTATTCTCATCCACACTCTAAGTGTATAAAGAACATAAATTTGGGAACTTCCATGTGTTCCTCTTGGCAAACCCGCACAGTGTTAGAATCAAGTGTTTCCAATGGTGGATATTTAGAAACAAAATCATCCAAAAATACTTTCAAAGCACATACATTCAAACCAATAAGAGGTAAAGGAAAGAATCAATATGCAAAGGGTTAGACAAACCTTGCCACAATCTCTTGTATTATAGAATCCTCTTCATCCTTAAAAATTCAAGTGAATTACTTACCTCTTGTATATCGTGGTCCTCATTAAACCTTGCAACCATTCTTCGTCGTTTTACCTTAACCAAAGTCTCGGTATCATTAAAATCATTAGCAAGTTCAATTGGGTCTTCCACAAAATCAATGAATGTGGTTTCATCCTCTAGCATCATCTCTTCAACATTCTCATCATCGGAATCGGGCTATCTACTAAAATGATTTTCATCGGTATAAATTGTAAGATCTTCTTGTGAGGGTGTTACTTCGTTTACAACAATAGGCAAGTGATATCCAAACTCCTCCTTTTGAATAGGTGAAGGATCTTTATTATGATCCGGAGTTGGAATAACTTCCTCATTGTTGCAACGCTTCATACACTTCTCGCTGACTCATATCTTTCCCAAGAAAATTTTTCCAAGCAATAAATGCATCTTCCTCAAGCTCTTCCTTTTGAATAGGTGCTTGATCATTATTAAGATCAAGGCTCGAGTAAGCTACACTTGGAAGCGCCATCAAAAGTCTCCCAAGGTTGGTTAATTTGTTCGTATAATTTCTCCGAATTCCTTTGAATTTCTCGATGTGATTCTTACAACTTTTGTTGAAGATCCCCAAATCATGGCGGACATCTTGCTCTGCAAAACTGAAGAATTTGGATCATAAACAAAACTATCCTCCTTGTGATTGTCCACTACATACCCGTCATAAGGTTGTTGATATGTATGAGAATATCCATAAGGTTCAGAGGAATTTGATCATAGCCAAAAGATTGGTTTTGATTGTATCCTAAGGATGGTTGGAAGTTGCCATAATGTTGAGGTTGAAAACCGTATGATTGTTAATATGCTTGCTCTTGTCCACCGTACATGGAAAACTCGGCACCTGAAATAAGATTCAAAAACCAAGTTAGATACGGAATAGAATCCAACAAAGCAAGAATAAAGCAAAAGAAAATAAAAACAACCCAAATCATCCATTGCTCCCCGGACGGCGCCAAAATTTGATGCGTGTCGTAACCCGAACAAATTAATTCAAGATTTTCCACTTAATTAAAAATAATATAATGGAAGTCAAGTTAGGATTTCCACGAGGAGCAAGAGATTCTAGTTGTAAAAATTGTCACAAAAAGGGGGTGTAAAAAGCAAAAGAAAATAAACAAAGCAATTAAAAGATAAAGTTGAAAGCAATAAGAGAGATAAGATCAAGGAATCCTTCCGTTGCAAACAATGAATCAAGTTATGTTCTTTTCACTTGTTATTAGTCACGATTATCACCAACCGTAGGATAGCAGGTCCGCTTAGCTAGCCCCAAAATCCCTAATTTCACCGAGTAACAGTCCACTTAGTTATCGATTCTATTCAAAAGAACCACCAGAAGGTTTGATTACAAGATGTAATTCACTGAATGCATTAAGATTTATGAATTTAGGTTTAGTACTAGTAGTTAAACTCGGTTCGCAGTTCACTTTCTAGCGTTGTTTCTACACACAATTGCTCCATGGAATCCCTCACAAAGTCTCGTGTTTCTTACTTATGTAAAAAGAGTCAAGAAACGATTACTTATCCCCTAACTTTCACTAGCATTAGATTAAATCGACAAATCAATTTAGTTGACACCCAAACAATCTATCAATCAATCATGAATGTCTTTAAGATCATTCCTATTAGTAAAAACAATCGATAATCATGAAAAACCTCAAGATAGAATTGAAACAATACTCAAAACATATATTAAGAACTAGGAATTCATCCTCAATCTATAATTAAATTAGCTACTCATGTTAAAGAGTTCACAAAAGAATAAAGAAAAGAAGTGTTGTGTGTAGAGATGTATGTAAAAGATGTAGAAAACTTCTACTATTTATAGGCTTCAATATTCTCCAAATCTTCCAAGGAATAGAATCCTTTTCCTTTAGCAATTGAATTTCCAAACCAAGCCTTTCTCAACTCTTCCATCTTCTCTTTCCAAATTTGAGTCCAATTCTCCATCCAATTCCAAGCCTAAAATTCACACCCATGAGAGAAGTCCATAGAAAATTCTGGAATTTTTGGCTCGCCGGAAAACTGGTATTATGGCTCGGAATCCCACGGAATAGTCACCAGGTCACCGAGAATTTCTCAAAGGAATATTCGACAATATTCCGCAGATCCATTAGTTAAGGATAACGTCAAACAGGTCACCGCGTCGAGTCAATGTAGGATAGTCAGCTACCAAGTCGGGCCTTAGTCAAGGTGAGTGGTCTTAATCGGCCGAAAGTCACCGAAGTCAACTTCAAGTCAAATTCAAGTCAGCTTGACTCCGAGTCATCTCTGTGCCACTTCTGCACATGCCCGGTGCTAAGTCACGGCAAGATGGCCCTGTATTGCCTTCCCTTTTGCACAGCCCAGATGGCTGTATCCTGCAGTTCCAACTTCAGCTCCATCTTTTTCATTAGCTCACAATCCACCACCAGAACCCAGACCTGCAACCTCATTGCCTCCACCTTGCCTGACCTTCACAGCCACTATCCTCACCAAGCTCACAGAGACCATTCACTTGCCTCATTTCAGTCCACTGCAATGTCGCCAAATTCACAAAGCCGCCACCCTGTCATGCCATCCTGCAATCCATTCTTGGTCCATTTTAATGCATTTCCAACCACATTCCTCCGAATGTGCCCATTGCACATCCCATCAAAGCCATGACTCGAGAGCCATACTTCACCACGTTGCAGAAAGCAAAGAACACTCCAACGAGTCACCCACATACAAACTCGGGTATCTCATACAACACCTTGAGCTGCACGCACCACTCATCTCTCGCTACAATCCTTAATGTCACAACTTCGCAGCTCAAGCCAACCTCATTGTATCAACACATAGCACCAGAACCACCTAAACCGGTTACTCCACTATCTCCTGGATGCTTGACCATTGGCACATCCTTATGAACTCAACCAATGCCTACCCTCCAACCCATTCGTCCCTTCGAATCATCACAACATCTATCTCGTGTCAAACTAATTCTATCACCTGCAATTCCAAAGTGGCCAATTGTACCACAAAGCTTTGACAAAATTACTACTCCATCTTCTAACTTCATTTGAGTCTTCAATCCCTTGAACAAGTCGAGCCCTTAACAACAATTTCAAGCTCAACCCATCTTTGTTCTTCATCTAACTCACCACCGAAGCTTCAAACAATGGCCACCAAACCCATCTTCGATTTATCTCGAGCCACAAACCCATCTCCAATCTCGCTGTCGCTTTTCCATCTCGTTGTTGAATCAAAACCAGAACCATCTTCATTTTGATATCCAATCCACAAAAGACCCATTTAATCTCCATCTTTGTAAAACCCATTTTTCAATTCATCAATTCCATCTTCTCAACATCACAGAGTCTTCAATTCTTCAAACCCTGATTCATCCATTATCACTTCGAACCACCAATCTCGACATAGTAGTATCTCCTTCTCGATTTCTCTCGATCTCTGGAGCAGCCATGGCTGCTCTTTCTCTCCCGGTTCAGTGTGAAAAAATGATTGAAATGAATTTCGAGTTTAGGGTTGGGGTATGAAAGCTTGGTTTGGATCCGGTTTCGGGTTTGAATCATGTACGGGTGTGGGTCTATGGGTTTGGGTTTCAACATCCATGGACATAACCCATCCATTTTACCAACTGATAATAAAAAGACTAATGTTTACGGATAAAGGGCTACCCGAGTTTGGCAGCCCCTTAACTTGAACCTGCCCTTTCTTTAGTAATTTGAGTCACCTTTTTAACCTTGACTGGGCTCCAGATAGTGTTCGCTGTGAAATGACTTTTCCGGCCTTTTGTCTCAAATTGGGTGATTTCTTCTTTTCCTTTCCTCCGTGCGACTCCAAAGTAGCTATAAAACTCAAAACAAACGTAAAATACATAATTTACAAGAAAAATAGCAAAGAAAGCATAAACAATAGATAGTAAATAGGATGTATTCTACACCCTATCACGTATAAGTCAAGGTGCTCATTAAGTCTATATGTGATTTTCAATATTTATCAATAAAACTAATCTCATTATTTTTTCTAATCTTGTATTATTATGTGTTTATACTTTTGGACTAATTACTCTAATATTTATCACCTAAAGTTATTGGTATATCCTACAATTTTACTTCATTACATATACAAACAAACAAACAAATCAATCAATTCAATTTATCTTTTTATTTATTAACTGTTTTTAGTGATTATAATTTATCTCACAACCCCAACCCGATTTCTAAACTAATCTATTTCACTAACTCGGCACTAGGTATTCCTATTGTTTCCCATATAAGATCTAATAGTGAACTGTGATACCAACTTTGTACCGCCCCCAAAGCTAGCAGCTGACTAATCCAAGAGATTAACTAAATACAGAGGCACTAAGAATCTAAATCATATACTTAAGCATTCTGATACAAAATTTAACCCAAAAACTAGCCCCGCCAAATATATATACAAGAACTTAAATGAGATGATACATATACAATAGTCATTTATTTTGCAAATATAAACAACATAATAAACATAGTAGAAGATAACTAATTAAGGGAGTCAACTCCTGAAGCTTTATTGCGCAATTCTGATCTGTCTGAACCAAAGTGGGAATGGGTGAGCACATCATCCCTAAAAAGGGTGCCCAAGAGAGGAATAACATCTAACTTTTAAGTAATCACTGAAATGATTTGAAAACAATTCATGTTTTCCTAACACTAAACACAACCAATTCCGCAGAGGTAAACAATCATGTATATGGGACTAACTCCTTCTAAACAATAAATAATATGGTGACTCATCCTGCACCTAATAATAATATGGTGAACTCATCCTCGCACTCATTAAATGAAGGATAGCACCTATATACCCATGGATAGAAATTCTCATTTCTAAACAATCAAATGGAAATTCTTATTTCCCAAACAATTCATAAAGACAAACAAGGCATTCAATTCCTTTCCAAACAATGGAAAGATTAAAAGAATCAACGGTACTTTCGGAGTTTAAAATAAACAATGCATGGAATACACAATCGAATATTGATGAATTTGTTAAACATAAACTTTTGTAAAAGAAAACAACAATAATTACAAAAAAGCTAAATGTAAATTCCCACCTCTTTTGAAGACAAGCCACGCCTACCTCGAGATCCACGATCCACTGGTTCATCCTTTGAATCGATCGTTGTTAATAAAGACTAACTGTTAATCACACAAAAACTCTAAGAATCCAGCAAAAATGGCTCACACAAGAATCATACAAGTCTATCTAGTGGTTCTAGGTCCATTTATGATTCTCTGTCTTTTATTATCCACCTTTAGCATATCCAAGAGTTACTAATTCAATTGGGTTAGTTCTATACTCCATTAGTTAAGTCTTAAAAGATCTACAACTTGGTAGAAGAAGCAAAGACCACCCGACCATAAGGGGTCCAAATAATCAAAGTATGAAAACTATGCCTAAGACCTAGTCCACTAATCGGCCCGTTAATCTAAGGGACTGGTCTATCTGGTAAACTGACAGTCTCTAACGGTCAACCCAACAGTCAACGTCTAAGGTCAGTAAATAGTCAAACAGGAATCGGTCAAAGGGTTATGGTCAAAGTCGGGGTCTGGTCTAATGAGTCAAACCGACTCACTCTGGTTAACAATGGTAACTCGACTCGACGAGATAACTAAGTCGGTTAAAAGAAATCGAGCCGGCTTCAACTGTTCAGCCAGACAAGCCAAATATTCTAACACATCACAATCCTAACTTCAGTTCAACTTCAATCTATTTCATTACAACATCAATTCATTCATTCTTAAATAAACTTTGAATTCTAATTACAAATGCAAACTAGTTTACCCGCAAATGCGCCCAAGCTTCTGACAGAAACACCAACAACAACTAACACTAATTCATCCTCTGCAAAACCTTACATTCGCCTAAATCTCAATATCAAAGCTCAATGACTTCTCGGCCTCGCCATATGTTCCCATAATCCCTACTTGAGCCACACTACTAACATCATCAACATTCATCTCAAAGAACTATTGCCTTTCCGCCACCAAATTCATTGACAGCTTCAACACTTACTCAATCTTGACACTACAGAACTACAAGCAAAGCAACACAACCCAACATGACCACCATTATTTCTCAGAAGTTTCAACCTCTCTTCATCAATTCAACATTCATTATAAACAAACATCTTTCACATGCAACTCGGATCACATCGGTAGCAATCATATCATACACCTCCACCGAGACAACACAACCGGACCATAGCGTGTCGCTACTCCCGCATCATCAGTTCGACACCAAAACATACTTCATATTTTCACTACTAGCTACTCTGCATATTGAACACCAACAACTTCTGAGACTTAACCTCATGAGCCATAATTCTTCTTCTAAGAATCCGTCTTAACCCCCGGTCTAAATAATCTCAATATATAAACATACCAACACTCCGGCACTCACCACTAACACACACAACATCTTCATTACCACCCAGTAGTAAAACCATCTTTTCCGTCCTCCCCGTGATCCTATCAAACATCCCGGCTCTATACTAAACTTAACCCAAAACAATTTCATTAGTTACAACTACACTAGATTAGAACAATCAAGCTAAATAATACCACCACCAAGGTCTTAACTCTTTCTCAACTCTCATTACCACTGAGATTTCTCATAACCATTACTTCACCAACATTTCAACACAACTGTTTCAAATTCATCTCCCCTATCTTTCAATCCTTACATATTTTACAAATTCTACCAACCAGCGCATCTCAGTTATAAACATCAATAGTATTCTTCAATTCAGACCTAAAACATTAATTACTTAAAATTGATAACATCTTAATAAAACTCACCATCAAGAAGATTTACCTTGGAAACAAAACATAATCCTTTACAGCTTGCTCCACCTCCAGGATTGATTAAGCCACCACTAGACCTAACCATGTTCTTATTAACTTAACTCAACCGAGCAAACATCTCCAACTACAAGCACCCATTAGTTCAATTAATTAATCTCTATATAGTCTTAATCTTCATCTTTGATTCTCGTAAACCCAAAACCAATTCTCAATCCTCTATTTTCTAATTCAAGTTTACAACATCAATTCAATCTTCAAATTAAACAAAACCTATCCTGTCATTTTGTCCAACTCTCTTAATCCTTACTCAATCGAATTCCAATCCAACTCAAGAAAACTAATTCTTGATTCGATCAAGCAGTAAAACTCCATATCATCAATACGTAATCAACCCATTCGATCTTTCATCCGATTTAACAACTAGAAATCATCATCAATTTCTTTGAAACCCTAATTCCTAATTTCTATAAAATAACTCTTTTTGATTCCGATTCGTCCCACTTGAATCAACAACACCAACCCTCTTAATCTTTCATCTATTAACAACCGATTTACCTTTTACCGTTGAACTCGAAATAAATCTCAAAATCCTAACTTCAACTACAACAACGTCAACCCCCATCTTCCGAGCTCATACAACTTCAACTCCAACTCCCTCTTCTTTGATTCAACATACTATAAGCTTTATAAGAATTATTCTCGAGAGATTCAAGCTCAATCATGAAATTGAGATCGGCGTGGGGAAGGAGGGGAAGAACAGAGAAAAAGAAGAAGAAGAAGAAGAAGAAAGAGAAGAAAGGAAATAAAATGATTCTTCTCTCGACAGCGTTTTATGATAAGGCCAACCAGAAATGATTAAGGCGCCCCAAGAAAAGGATAAGGGCATCCAGGCGTTTAGAGAAAAATAACGAATTTGCCCTTCTACTACTAAGATGATTTCTTCTTCGTCCGATATCCGAATGATGCGTTCGAGTAGTCCATTTCGCATAACTTCTCGAGATATATCTAACGATACTAGTTTCGTATCTATCTCATTGTTAGATTAATTTCTATTAATTAAAATCTATATTAACTAATCGAGTCTTTATAGGCTAAATCGCCTCTTAGGCGGGTCTAATAGCGTTGACGAGCTTGAGGGTCTTTACATTCTCCCCACACTTATATATTTTCGTCTCAGAAAGTCGAACCATCCTTCTAGTCTTCAAAAACTCCCCACCTTATAAAATAACACTATCTCCTAAATCTGACGCAAAACAACACGATAACAAAACACAAACCTATATGGCTTTCTACAACTAAAATTTGTGGCTCTAGGTTCAAAAGTCTAGTTCCTATTTCAATATGTCACCGGTTCCAATTATGAGAGAAGATACTCTATAATAAAGTTTCTAAGTAAAATTTAGGATCTATGAGTTCACTAATAGAAGCAAGTTTTCCTTTTTCTATTCCTAGTGATACTAGAATGCGGTTGCCTGTCTAGGTTCGCGAACCCACAATGCCTACCTACGTAACAAGTATCACCCGAATACATAAGAATTACCAACCTCACTATTTAGCACTGAGATTAACTAAGAATTAATTTATTAAGATTAATAAACCTCTAAATTCTATTGTTGATTTGAACTTAAAAATTTTACTTCATAAATTATGTACATATTCCACAGCATTTTAAGAAATTTAGTTATCTAAATTATTTATTTTGTTTTTATTTTTTATTTATTTTTATTTATTCATTTTAATGAAATCGAATTTTAATTCCAAATAAAGCTATATTATTATAACTCAATAATTTTTAAATTCATGTACTATTTAAGAATAACTGAATGTTATAACTATTATCCACGTGTTTTTATATAATGTTGTATCTATTTGTTTATTTCATTATGTGATTTGATATAAGTAAATTACCGCTAACAATTTTTCATAGTTGTTTGATATTGATATTGATATTTTTACTATTATTATTACATTTATTTATTATTCTTTAGACCGGTAAAAGTTAATCGCAATTAATCATAATGCCAAGTTTAATTTTATTAATAATACTTGTTTATGGGTGAAAACTACTCCTGCAGAATTTGGTAATTTGGGGTGTGGATGAGGAATGAATTTAAACTTTAAACAAATACACTGCGCGGTGAGTGCGTATAGATTCGGAGATAAATCTGCAAGTCCGGCCTAAACCAAGAAATGGCAGATTCCAGACTTGTTTCGGTCACAAAGTGAAGGAGATGGGGTTGATCTTAGGGAGGGAAGCGAACAAGGTGTTGAGATTGTGAAGGTGTTGGCTTGCTTATGACTTGTAAATGAAAGGTGAGTAGGCTTGTGATTGATGCAAGCAAGCTCTAGGTGTTTGAATACGTTTTGTATT
>JAJJWW010010175.1:0-16199 GCA_023531295.1 Papaver armeniacum | reverse complement strand
TTGCTCATCATCTTCTTGATCCATATCATTCTGCTGCGAACATGACTTTGTCTTCTTTAAAACCTCTTGTTCTAATTACCGAATCACTGCCATCTTTATCCACCTTCACGCACCTCTTGTTGGGAAACCAAGATTCACGTACACTACAAGAAAATATGGCTTTGGTGATGATAGTTTTTGCGACGAAGAATATTTCATTGTTAAAGCTTAGTTATTGCGACCAAAATAATTTTTGTCACTTTTGTTAGGTTTTTCGTGATGGAACTCGAGTTTCGTCACTCATAAGTTTTTAGTGACCTCATTTAGAGGCGAAATAATGTCTAGTCATTAATAAGTTTTTTGTGATTATATATGTTTGTCACTATTTAATTCTATTGTGATGATGCAAAAAAATTGACATAAAATCTTTTTAGTGATAATCTATAAATTTCGTTACAAAATAAAATTTTATATTGACAAAATTAATTCGTCACTAACTAATTTTATAGTGACGCAACTAAATGTTTGACACTATATGTATTTTTAGTGACCATCACCTTGTTTGGTTGCAAAATATTTATATAGTAATAACTTCTAATCGTCACAAGAAATAACATTTGCAACGAACTAGATTTTGTCGCTTTAGTCATTTTCAGTGACACTATAACTTCACCGTGAGTTTGTGATTTCGGTGATTACTTGAAATATTGTCAAAAAAATTCTTTATCATGACAAGAAATAATACACAATGCGCTAGTTAGAATGAATTTTTGGTAACAATATTTTTTATCACGTAAAATATAATATTTTAAATAAACTCCAACTTGTTTGGATCGTCCCGTTGAACTGAACGGGGGACGGTACTTACTTAGCTAACCGATATAAAGTGAGTATATTCATTCATGATAACTATTTACAAATTTAGATTGAATTATGCAAAATTGAATACAACCGGATTGGATTTTGATGATTATCGAGTCATGACGAAT
This sequence comes from Papaver armeniacum, assembly GCA_023531295.1. Taxonomy (NCBI): domain Eukaryota; kingdom Viridiplantae; phylum Streptophyta; class Magnoliopsida; order Ranunculales; family Papaveraceae; genus Papaver; species Papaver armeniacum. Next base: position 15,231 of record JAJJWW010010175.1, on the reverse strand, counting down.
ACATAGATAAGTCAATTATTATGATTATATTCAACCATCGTGACTATGATTTATTCGGCCATGATGAAATTATATAAAGTTGAAATCTGATCAAATCGTACTTTTTGATAATTTGTCAAGATGAGTATGATCTAGTAATATTGGCTAAAAATTGAGTACAATTGATTGAACTAAGTGAAAATATATAAAAAAAATGGATTATATCGATTACATTACTCTAGTTTTCGATTTCATTTTCGTTGGATTCTTCTCAATTCTTATTTATTATTGAGATTTTCTTTTTGAATCAAGATCGATAACAATTATAAGATTCATTCTCATTATTTGGATCGTCATTTAGATTTATTTTCATTATTCAAAATAATTCTCATTATTATAATTTCTTTTATTACTTTAAAATGTATAATAATTATAGATTATTTCACTGTTAAAATCCATTACTCTTTATATAACAAATCGGATTTATTGGGATAAAGGTCAATGTGATTCTTAATTTTCATTCGATCTTATTGCATACGCTTTCAAATTTATCGATTCAAATTTATAACAGTAAAAATACATCAAAGCTCGTTGGATAGGCTTAGTTGCTCTCACCGTAACCTGTTCTGTCCCTACGTAAATCGGTCGGATTTTCTCCTCTTTCTCTGCAAAATCGTTTTCCAAAAAAACTAATCTATTTTTTTCCATCTTCTTCATCATAAACCTAGATTTACTCGGGTTTTATATATGGATTTTATATCTTCCAGCAAATCTTAATTGTTTTATTCACTAAAATATTGTTTAAATAAATAAAATCGCACGTGTTTGCGAAATAAGATTTTGTTTTCTATGTTCCTTTATGTTTTTCAATAAATATTATCTCTATGACAATTCTTTGCCATATGATGTTTCGTCCGCTATTCCAGTGATTTATTATTGCACTACGGGTTTTCTAATGGAGTCTCGATGATATATTCAAGTACACCTTTCAAAGATGACCAGTTTGAGCGTGACGATGACTCGACTTCTTACAAAGTTGATCAATGGCTCTTTGGAATGGGTTGTAATGATATTTGGAGCATATTATTCCTTTTATGAAGGATTATATCTTAATGAAGAAGAAGTTTTTAAATGGTTGAAGTGTAATGAGAAGCCATTGTTTAGTTACATCATTTTATCCTTTTGATCAATCTAAAATGGGTCATTTGTCGAAAAGAATTTTTAAAACATGGTTCAAATGGACGAGTAAAAATTATTATGGTGAAATGACAAAAAATAGTAAGGATGAAATCGATTCATCCTCGCTTAAACAAAAAATGGCGAGGATGAAACTGGATGCATCCTAATGTAAATTAAAAATAAGAAAAAGAATTTGAAAATGGGTAGGATGGCCAGTTTCATCTCTGGCTATTTTTATATTTTTGTCCATTTAAATAGTATCAAAATCTAAATATCTTTTTATTTGAGAAATTATTGATTTTGATGCTTTTGAACCAATTTTGTGTTTGATCAACTATTTTGTATAATTTTTGTATTTTAAATTGGGATACATTATATTTTGTATTTTTTATGTTGTATCATTATGATGTACTCGAATCATCATATCATCTTGATTCCGGTCGGTGGAACAGTTTCTACACCACTATGTATCCTTCAAAACCTCAATTTTAACACTTACTTCTCTTTAGAGCAACCGCAGTGGTGCGAGTATAACCAAACCAAAGAGGGAAAAAAGACCAAAATTTGGGTTTAGTTGGTGTGTGACGACTACGGGTGGAAGACTAAATTTAGTGGAGCGTACACTATACGTTCGCCGTGTGGGGCGAGCACTATTCCAAAAATGGGAGATTTAAAAAAAAAAAAAAAAAAAAAAAAAAAAAAAAAGTAGGAGGCTATACATTCGCATGGTGTGGGGCGACCTATACGTTCGCTGGTGTGGGGCGTTAACTATACGTTTGCTCGACTATAATTTGGGTTTATCTTTGGCCCCCCACCAAATATAATCTCGGGATTTGGGTTTAGTCTCGATTTGGTCGACAGTACGCCCTACTACGCTCTCTTCTCAACCCAAATATTTGAGTTTAGTTACCTAACGCTGTTCTTTCTTAATCCGCATGAAATCAAGATTAAGTATCCACCGATTGAATGAATTTTATAATCCATACGACTACCTGACTGAGATCAGCCGTCAAAACCCTTTGGTTTTCTATCACTTCATTTTTTCCTCTCTCGTACCTCTTTACTCAAATCCCAAACTCCTAGTCTTTTCGATACCTCAACTTGAAGAAAAAAAACAAAAAAACAAACAACTCAATCGGCACAACCATTTCTTCTATCACTCCTCGCTACCACCACTGTAGTCTTTTCTCTATCTCACTCTGTAATGTCGTCCGATTCTTCTCCAGCCAGCAAAGTCCGTCTTGACAATCGACCAACCCAAATCCCCAATCGCGAATAAAACTAACTCATCCCGGTGATTCCAGAGAAGGGGAAAGATATTCATAAGACATCAACACCTCGATTCGATGCAATTCAATCCCAACTCCTTGAGTTGATCAACGATTCGATGTAAGTGGAAGAAGAGGGAAGAGTTAAGTAGATCAACGCCATAGCAAATCCTACGTCTACAGATTATACACCACCTTCATTAGATACCTAATTCAAGTTTCTTAATAAGTTTTCTAAAATTTCGTCTGATCTTTATTTCTTAGAAATTTGGGTTTTGATTTCTATTTATTTTCTACTAATTAGGGTTTTGATTTCTTATTAGGATGTCGATTTCTTCTTAGGTTTTGATTTATAATTAGGATGCGGATTTTTTAAGAGGGGTTTTGATTTCTCTCTCGGGGTTAGGTTTTCAGAGTACATGACTTCATCATTTGCAATTGGTTGGTTTGGTTTGTGCATTTGTTCATCTTTCAATTTGTTGTTTTATCATTAGTTTTTTTGGTTTGATCTGTATTCGTTTGATTTTATAGATATATTAAAATTCGCACTTACGATTAACAGAAAGTCCATATATAGGTTGTTAGAAAAAGCTATCAATAAGACAGAAGAAAACCATTTGACTTAAGAAATACTGGTGATATGATGAATTTGGTTTTCTCCGTCAAATTTCATCTTACATGCTCGGCTAGGATATTATAAGGAGAGGGAAAGTATGATCAGTAATGTAATAAGCTGTCATCCACCTTTCACCTGCCATGATCATAAGTGTAGCACTATATTCTCTCCATTGTCCACCTTAACTACTCGTGTTGTTTAGACCATTTTGCACTGGAAAACTGGAGTGGAATTAGAAGCACCATTGTAGTGAATAATTTGTTCTTGCTATCCGTTTGTATAGGCTGTGCATGTGAAAGTGCCCATTATTTTACAGTTGAGAATAATTTTGTTCTTATAATAGCCTGCAATTTCTCTAACTCTATCTAGTAGTTGTTCTTTATAATGAACAATAAAGCCGACAGCACCATCTTATGCTTGTTCCAACTAAGTGGAAGTTATTCGGTACATATGATTGCATCCCCAATTTGTAGCTGAGTTTTAGTTTTAGAGAAAATGAAAGAACATGAAAAATCCTTTATTTATTTTTTTTTTTCGTAGTTGTGAAAAGCGAAAATGAATTTCCTTTCATATCCATGCTAATGTTTATGATTGGATTAACCCTTAATGAAAATTCAGTCTATTCTCGGAAAATCTCATTTTTCAAAACCATGCTCTATAACTCCTTCATGGTGTTTTGCTTCAAGTTTTGTGATTAAATTCTAATCCACCTTATTGTATTTTTACTTGTTGTTTTCCTTCATGGTAAGCATAAAGGTTCTTTGGAATGCCGTTTTAACTCTAGTGTACTGTAGCATAGAGTATTTTCTTTCCATCTTGAATTTTAGCATAGACTTTTGCAATGATACTTAACTGGTACAGACTTTTGCCTTAGCCTAATTTCTGTGATTTTGCTCTAATTTTTTTCTTCTAAGATCATTACTTCAGATGTCTTGGTAAATATTATGTCACACACCCCCTAAATAAAGAGTCAGTTCTCACAATCTTAAATCTCATCTTCAACCCATGATTATGAATGCTGATCACCAATGTTTGAATTTATTTGTTTTTCCAGTTTCTTATTGGTGTTTGCATGGAAGGATCCATGCAAAGCTTTAGTTCCCACTACAGTGATAGCTGAGAAATTCTTATGGAGAAACTTCCTGGGACTTTCAAAGATGTTCGTTAGAGAAGGGTGGCATGCTAGGTAGAGACTTTATAGTGTCTGATTCATCAAGCTCTGCTCTCCAGGCATCTCCCGCTGAAAAGTAATCTGATTCTGTAGCTGGATCAGCAACGCGTTCTTGGTGTTATAGACGACGCGCTACTGGCTCGAATGCAGAAGAAAATTCCTAGGAGGAATCAAAATCTTCTGCTCCTATGAATATTGGCTCTCCCCCAGCTACTGTAGAAATTCCATCAGTTAATTCTAGTCTTCGTGCCACAGTCAGTGCAAGAGCGAAAGACTTCAAGGATAAATATTTTTCTGCTAGGATAAATATTTTTCTGCTAACACCGGCACTGAAGTTGGTGTAACTGATGACCTTTTACGCTTAAAGAATCTTTGCAAGCAACTGAATGGCCGTGTAGATGATCAAAAGTCTAAAGCAAAAGCTTCTGCTCTTCGCTTATCAGATGTTTTTGACGACAACGATGAGCATTTGGTTGGTGTGATGTCTGAGCTGCTAGCGGAGCTTAGTAAAGGAGATGGTGTCTCCACATTTGAGTTCATCGGTAGTGGAGTAGTGGCAGCTCTACTCAACTATTTTTCTTGTGGAACCTTTTCAAGGACAGAGCTTCTGAAGCAAATTTGCTGAAGCTGCGCCAACAATCTCTTAAAAGGTTCAAGTCATTTGTAGCAGTTGCTCTTCCTACAAGTTTTCATGATGGGAGTGATTTATTGTGTAATTAATCTCTTTGGAATGATATAATATATGCTAGTCACGAATGAAAATTTGGTGACGAATTTGTCATGTCAAAAAAAATAGTTGGGGACAAATAATTTTGCCAGGAAATAGTTGTGGTGAGGGCAGTGTTGTGTCGGTAATGATTTTCTGAGATGAATGACTTTGTCGAAAAAATTGTTTTAGAAACAACTATATCGGCCGATAAAGTTGTACTTTTAGAAACAACTTAATATCGTTATTAATTTTTTATTTTGAGATGAAAGTTAGTTCGCTGCTAAACTATTACTTTTTCTAAAATAAATAAATTTTGCCGCTAAAACTATTTATGTGACGAAATTATTTCTTCACTATAAATATATTTTAGAGACGTAACAAATTTCGCGGGCTAAAACTATTTTATGTGACAAATTTGTTTCTTCACTAGAAATATATTCCAAGGCGAACAAATTTCGCGGCTAAAACTATTTTATGTGACGAACTTGTTTCCTTACTATAAATGTATTCCGAGGCAAACAAATTTTGTTGCTAAAACTATTTTAAGTGATAAAATAATTTCCTCACCAAAAATACCTAGAGTGACAAAAAATTTCATCACAAAATTAGTGAACAATGACAATTTTATTTGCTCACGAAAAGATAGTTTTGGTGGCGGAAAGAACTTATGTCGCTAATTAAAAATTTGGTGACAATTCCTTAAGGACGTCACAAAATATTTTCAACGACTCACTATAGGTGACTGAAATTTTTGTGTCAGCTGAATTCTTTTTGCAACGAAGATATTGGTTTTCGTGACAAAATGTTTTGCCACTAAAAGCGACTTTTCTTGTAGTGGCGTTCATCCTCAATCGACAAGCTTCCATAGAAGTCAATTCCATTAAACATCCTACTTTAGATAACTAGCTCGAATCCTTTACTTACATCTTTAGATTAACATGATCGGATAATACTAGCATGAATATATAATCAGTACAATAATAGAAAACCACACCACGACACAAAGATTACGTGGTTCACCTTTGTAGGCATCATCCACGGCCAAAACCATCCCGAGAATCTTCATTATCATAACAAGTTATTACATCGATCACGGATCATATAATCAACTAGTTATATAGCCCACTTCAGCGTTAAACATTAGAAACAACAAGACATATTACGAAGAGTTTACTTCTTCCTTTGTTCTTCTTCTTCCATAAACTCCTACGCCATGGTTGCTTGCGACTTTATACAAGAACACGAAGAACATCATGAATTCTAGTTTCTCCCATTAGAACCACTAGAAACCCTAGATTTCTCCCATGCCCGTTCTTTTTACAAGTCAGCTCATCTCACATGAATTTTTCCCCATCACCAACTTATCGTAGGACACAACGGTTATGACCCAATCACTCTCATACAGAGAGGATTCTCAAGGAGGAATTAACCATGTGAATGGATTTCTACCAAAATATCAGCCCTCTTATATAGTAGAGCAAATCCTTGGTCCCGCAAATCTTAGAACTCCTAAAAATAGACTCACACCTTAATTAGGAAACCCTAAACTTGGAAAACACTCCTCAAACACGTCATACAAGTTTCCCAATCCAAACAAACCTTACGTAGACACTTTAATCCCAGAAATGGGCTTTTAGCCACTACTGGACATGATCGATCAGCATTGTCCTTGCTTCAAAATCGTCACCTAAAGTCCAATTTAGCCAAATAGTTTTGTGTACTGAACAAAACCCCTAACAATCCACCTTTTGTGACATAGAACGAAAACCTTCGTCTTCACTCCAACAAAGCACGAATGTTTACCACCTTATACAAGGACAACCTCTCGGATATCATGCACCAGTACGAATCAAAAGTGTCTTGTACGTTGAGCTAAACCATTACCTAAGACAAATTACTTATTTGCACTTGCACCACCTGAATCGCTATTTGTCGAGTCTTCAGCATCAACACAAACAACCTGCTTCATATAATTTACACAAGTTTACGCATGATGGTATCAAATTACCATGCCGCCATGATCACTCATTATTCCACCTTTTTGTAGAATACTTCTTCTTCGACACATGTCTCAACACTTGACATTGTTCTACATTCAGAGCCACTAAACAATTCCGGATGGACTTCACTAACTCCAAGAACCGACGAATCTTCAGGTCATCCTCCATGTAGACAAAACATGCTACAAACCCTTCATATGTTGTGTATGAGCGATTGTCACTTAGCACCAACGTGATTCAAAAATTCTCCTGACAAATATTTGCAGGACGCAATTGAACCTACGAATGATTTTCTCTTATAAGAAAACACCTTCAACACGAATCATAATCACATCAAGCAAAGTTTTCAATATTTCTTGATGCCGCTCCATATCTCTTTGTTCGGTTCTCTGATTTACTATCATCTTCATGATCCATATCATTACTTCTACAGAACCATGACTTTGCTTCTTTGAAACTCTTGTTCTAATTCTACCGAATCACTGCCATCTTTATCCACCTTCACCGCACTCACTTGTCTGGAAACCAAGATTACGTTCATGATCAAGCTAGTCCAGTGCTTCCGTAGAGTCAATTCCATGAAACATCCTACTTTAGATAACTAGCTCGAATCCTTTACTTACATCTTTAGATTAGCATGATCGGATAATACTGGCATGAATATATAATCAATAAATAATAAACAACCACACACGATACAAAGATTACGTGGTTCACTCTTTGTGGGCTAGCATCCACGACCAAAACCACCCCGAGAATCTTCATTATCATAACAAGTTATTACATCGTCACATATCATATAATCAACTAGTTATATAACCCACTAGCGCTAAACATTAGAAACAACAAGACATATTACTGAAGAGTTTACCTCTTACTTTGTTCTTCTTCTTCCATAAACTTCTACCGCCATGGTTGCTTCGACTTTAGACAAGAACACGAAGAACATCATGAATTCTAGTTTCTCCCATACGAACCCTAAAAACCCTACATTTCTCCCATACCCGCTCTTTTTACAAGTCACTCATCTCACATGAATTTTTCCCCATCACCAACTATCGTAGGACACAATGGTTATGACCAAATCACTCTACATCGCAGAGGATTCTACAAGAGAATTAACCAGAGAGAATGGATTTCTACTCACAATATAAGCCCTCTTATATACTAGACAAATCCTTGGTCCCAAAGTCTTAGAACTCCTAAAAATAAACTCTAAACTTGGAAAACACTCCTCCAAACCGTCATACAAGTTTCCTAATCCAAACAAACCTTGTAGACACTTTAATCCCAAAATAGGCTTTTAGCCACCATTTTGACAGCATTAGATCACTGTTTCGCTTCAAAAGCTGTCACCTAAAGTCCAATTTCAGACAAATAGTTTTGTGTACTGAACAAAACCCCAACAATGTGAACCTAAATGTCATTGACAATGTCTTATCACAGTATATATGTCAGGATATTGCAACAAATGAACAATGACGTTAAGATGTATCGAAAATAATGTGTGTAAGAACTAATACATAACACTCTCACCTGAAATAACTTGACGAGGCGTAATCCACAGTTTCAACAAGTTGTCATCAACACATTAGTTCATGGGTATACTCGAGGTTGAGTAATGCTAAACCCCTCACAGTGAAGATGTGTCTAGGATAAGACCATAGATATAACTTGAGGTTAGCACAAGCGCAAGTTACCCTCTCTTCGAACTCAACAACGGGGATGGAGGTAAAGATGTGCAAGAAACCCTAGAATAAAAGAAAATTTTTCAAGTGTTTGAAAACAGATTTTGAGTTATATTTATAGGATGGAAAAACTTGCTAATCAAGTTAGGTTTGGTTTTCTTCAAAAACAAGTAAAAGGAATTTTACCATAAATAAAACTCCTTAGAAATAATTTTGGAATTAATTTCCTAAAGAAAAACTCACCAAAAATAAAACTGTAGAAAAAGGACTTGGTGCATGGCATCACGCATATCAGCATGGGTAAGAAAATATGTAGTGAGCTCCACCCACGTTTACAATTCATACATAAGTGTATGATTATATAGTGGAGCTCCTCTTTAGTTTTCCACAATGTGGGACTAAAGGTTCCACTTCATTCACCCAAAATGAGTGTAGTATCCTTAGACCCTAAGGTCATTAGGATCAAACCACACCAAGACCATAAAACCTTTTAATTTAAAACTCATTTTCTCCAACAATCCTCTACATGAATGAAATCTCTGAAATGAAAAAATCGTAGTAAGGAAAATACCATTTAGGCAAAGGTGTCCATGAGGTCTCGAACCCTTACTTAGTGAGAAGTTACTGGAACTACTAAGCTAAACAATGAACCTAGTCTTGACTGATAGCGTGGTGTAATTCGCGACAACAACCACACATGATATTCTCCTCAGTGTTGCTAAGTTCAGTAGCCGTGTTTTCCAATTTGCCTCGGACATATCCTCGCTTCTCGGAATGCTCTAGAGAATTAGGCCGACCTCATAGAAGCGCGCAACTTCAACATTCGGATAGGTGAGTTCCATCAAGAGTATTTACTTGCTACACCCCACTTCAATCTTAAATTGAAACTATGGAACTCATTCAAGACTTATTTAAAAGTCAACCTCTACATGCATTCACACTTATCATATCAACACCATGGGAAGGGACAGAGAATGAAATCTCTCGATAATGTTTACCTTTACCCACCGTGAATTAGTTGTCTCATTCGAAACCTTGATCTTGGAATCTCCAGTCGGCAAGGTTGAGTATCCTTCATGGAAAGTTTAATTATCGAGCCTAAGCCCCATCCCCCTCGATGCTTTACTAACTATCTCCTTGGACAAACCTTTTCGCCAAAGGGGTCGCGAGATTCTCCTTGGATCAGCGGTCCGATCTATGGCACTTTCGCTCACTTTCGCATAGCTTCTAGTGTCGGTTCAAGCACTCGTCTCTCCCCCCGTAATGAGCGACACTTTTCATTGTTTGACTGGCATCTACACTCCACCTGCACTCGAGCTTCCCCGAATCTCTCAAACTCCTCCATTCACAATCAATCATCCACTCGCCATCCCGAACAACCCCATTATCGCACTTTCTGCGCTCATTGCCACAATCGAACCCATTAACACATCACTACTAATGTCACAATTGCCATTGTAACATCTCGGCTTAACTGCAAGCAACGACTTAGCACACCACAGCTCACTTCTCCAAAGACATGTAGCTTCATCTTGCGAACTTATCATCACCTGCATCGCAATACACAGACGACACACGTACCTCCATTTGAGCTCGTAATCGCACTGAAGAACACCTCCAAGAGTATCTCCATTTCAATCACCAGCTTTGTTCACTGCAACCACCGCGAACTTGCTCACTTTGGGCCGTAAAGATTCATCCACATCTTTTCCACGCTATTTCACCACCGCAATCATAAGACTCTGCACTGCACTCGCAGCTGCGACTCCATTTCGTAGCTCACCTGCCATTCCATATCCTTCCATTCTCCATTTGAAACTCGCATAGCACCATTCAATCCATCGTCTCTCGCAACGATCAATCCCACACACAACATCAACATCAACTCCATACCAGACTTCACCGTAAACCTAGACATACATCTAAAGCGACTTTCACGTATTTCTTGAATCATTCCTTGCATCTCAATTTCTCCTTGAAACAAAGATCATTCCATAATCCATCACCTGCAATATCTCACCTGCTTCGACCCAATCTGTAACTCATCTCCACATTCCCTCGTGATTGATTTTATTCAACCGGCAGTTCTTGCCTTAACTTCGCTCTCATCTCGCTCTCACCCATTACAGATTCATTCATCTGTAGGTTTCAATCCTAACATCATTCCACAATTCGCTTGAACGCCACCTTCCACCATTTCCTGTCACGCCGTAACTCCACCGGAATCACTTGCTTCCAATATCTTACGTTGCACCAGCTATGCAGCACACTTCACGATCTTGTGCAGCACATGTAATTACTGACTTGCCTCTCGCTGCGCTATATCCCAAGATCACCACCATCTCTTCCTTAGATGCAAAGTCCTCGTCCTCTCGCAACCCGCACATTCATGTCGAGATCTCACCACCAGCCACACATGATCAATCTCCTCTTACATCGGCTACACGTAACCCATTACAAACTACATTTTCTTCAATCCGCATCAATTAGCTCCAGTGCCATGCGTCTATCTCACACCACCTTCCACATATGTCTCCAGAAGTGTGTCTCTTGCCACTTCAGCTCTCAATCACCACTAACAAACCCCTCACCAATGCATTCCACTCACTCAATCTCAAGCCATGTATAGCTACCATCTTCAACACTCGCCTTTGCATATAGCCCTTAATTCTCCTACTTGCGATTACAGATGCACTCCAGCTGCTGCAAACCTCCAACTTGCCAATACAATGACGCTCCATCTCGCTTTCAAGCCACCGAAACACACTACCCGAGACCTAAGCATAACCATTACAAGAATTCAATACATGCTACCATCACGACACCACCATGCATCACCGATTCGTCAATAATGGCAGCCGCCTCCATTCAAGCTCATCCGTATGAAATAAGGACTTTAACCTTTGCTAGAACCCATCGAACCTTAACCTGAATCGGCGGCAACGAGTCTCGTGGTCGACTGACCACCGAACTTGTCTTCCAGATAGCGTACATATTGCCTAGTCTTTGTTAAGCCCGATACACCTTATAGAAGCTAGGCATCACATCTATAACACCAAGAGAATATGAATTCCCTTTTAACTCTCAGGCTTATGAGCCTTGCTACTCGCTGCATGAAGCTTTGAACCGTGGCAAACCGCTGCCCATCCATTTCAGCGCCCATTCCTTTAGCTTCACATACACAAAGACCCATGGCTAGAGCAAAGAATAATGAAAAGATCGGTCACTGGTGCCTTTTACAAGACATTGTGTGCCGGATCACGGTAACTCCGTTTTAAGCTGTCTGAGTGACTCTAAAGCTCACCGCTCCTTCCCCGCACTTGCATTTGACATTTAGAACACAAACCCATTCAACCCATTATTTCGAAGAACATGCAAAAATTCATCAACATTCACAATTCAGGTCCTTCAATAAACTCAACAAAGCAGCATCATTCCCACATGACCATAAACTAGCTTCACCTCTTGTTCTTCTCGACCTCAATTCCTTCCTCCTTGTTCGACGCTTAGCCATGACTCACGGACCACACTTTATCCTCTTCGTTTCACAACCAAAATTGCCTAGATGAAGGACTCGGTTCATTTTTTGGTCTCTCGCTTTCTACCCGAACTTGTAATGTGATAATCCAACTTGTAAGTCTCTGATCCAACCATTGTTAGCAAGAAGTGAAAATAAAGGCGCCCATCGATCCGATATAGGTCTAGCCAAAGTGGTCTTCATGATTGAGTTGTGAAAATCTCAACCATAGGAAATAAAGTAGGTAGTGTGGCCCTTAGTAAATTGATTAGGTGCCTATAACAATTTTGTAGGTTCTCTAGTTTTCGACAACTTCGCTCTTCGGATGCTTCCACGATTTTGTAGGTTCCACGAGTTATAGTCTCGTGAGGGTTCTACTAGAGATATACCCACAAAACCTACTTATCCAACTTAATAGTTCTCCGAAATGATAAGTATCCAAGCGCTAAGAAGACATAGAAATTTACGCATACCAGTCATAAGAAGTTAGACACATAAATGAACACAATCTCATTCTTAAAAGTTGAGAGAGAAATAACCATCCCTTCTCGAAAGAAATTCGGCTCTGGAGTGATCAAAAGTCTCGACTCCTTCACTACGAGAAAGGGTTTTATGAAGTTGCTCTCAATAAACAGACTTTTTAATGGGTCACACATGTGTCCGGGTAGGAATGAAGAGAGAATCCCGCGACACGTTTGAGTGGTAGGGAAGGCAAAACCCTCCGAATTGTTTTGAAACCCACATCTTTTATTCATTTTGAAAACCTATTTTTCCGAGATCTAAGAAAGGAAAATCAACCCACTTAACGAGGTGGAATATGCTTACTTATCTCGTTATCCTGTTCTGGCGATACGACTAGCACCGCTCTCACACAGATCCATAGAAGCGCCTTCGGTCTTCAATCCAGTGTCTTCATCTTTGTCTTCGGTCTTCAACTCTTGATGATAACTCCTGAACTTCGTAGAGATCCTGACAATATGATTCTTTCTCTAATTCCTTGTTGTCAAAACTTCATTATAGATATTCCTTCTTTCCCTCGGCTTTATCGAGAAGAATACAAACTAAAACAAACTATACAAACTCCAATTTTTTTTCTTTCAATTTTTTTCTTTTTTTTTTCTGCTTTTTTTAATAACTTTTTTCTTTTTTTTTTTCTTTTTTTTTAATAAAAATGATCTTATTAAAATTCATCTAAAGAATTTACATCGTATTAAGAAGCTTGCTGGGAGCCTAGCCACAAGCCCAGCCCCAACCCATTTCTTACTACTACACCTCAATCTATGGAAAAGAAACTCTCCCAAACGCACATTAGCATCATGGCTAGCCATGAAGTTGCTAAGACGCTTAATGAAGTCCGCTGCTTCGACCCCAAGCTCACCTGAGTAAGAAATCCAAGGCTTGAAACCCATAACCTTGGGAGGTGCACTTTTCAAGATACTTGGTGTTCTTACGAATACAAATTAAAAACAAATACAAAATAATAAAAACTAATAATGAACCTAACAATTTTTTTTTCTTTTTTTTTTTTTTCGAGAGAGAAAACTAAACACAAACTGAAAATAAAATGCAAGTACAAAGGCTATGGTGTAAGTACTTTACCGCTGATTCTTCACAACTTGTATGTCTTGATATCATAAACTTTTCGAACTCTCATCTTTATAATCTTCGCTCTTGTACATATGTCTTCAACTTATAAATTTCGCTTCTTTTATGTATTGTTGCTTGTAAACCTTGGAACTTCTCTTCAAATTTCCTTCGAATTTGGTGGAATGCCCTTGTTGATTTATGATGGTATTTCTATGGACTCCGTTGGTGTAGAGAGAGATAAGGTGGATGGTGCTAATCGCGAACAAGATTACAAGTGGTATGTAAGTTAGGAAATTGAAGTTTCCATCATGGCTGATAGAAATAGCACTCAAGAGATCAAAATAGTGCTTCATGGTGGGAGGTCGGGATGTAAATTCACCATTCTCGCCCCGAATTTATCTACTATGGACACACTCTAAAAGCACAAATTTAGACAGTAGAAAGAATTGAAGGTTGGTGCCTCACATTATGTAACATGGGTAGTCTCTACTATAGGGATCACCGCTCTAATACCGAATTCGATCTCGCACCTTATTTTCCACTCGGCATGGTTAAATCCAACTTTAACTTCGCATACAAGTGAGTAAAGCCCGATCATGTTCTCTGTCATCTCTAAGTTCACTCACTCTTATGAGATTCTCGATGTAATCTTAGCGACATGTATACTTATGTGACTCTAAACTAACCACAAGTTAGAGTTTTCTTATTCAACTAATTTATACAAAAGTTGAAAATTTTGAAAAATTTACAACGCAAATGCTTAACCACTCCCCCACACTTAAACTTTACATTGTCCTCAATGTAAATTGAATCGTCCAAAGAAAGTCAAGGTGGGAAATCCTAACAATATGCGAAAAGAAAGCATAAAAAAACAAGAAAAGAAAATTAAAAGATAAGAGATACAAAACCTATGGGTTATGCCTCCCATGTAGCGCTTGGTTTAAAGTCGATCAGCCACTTATATCCTTACAAGATTCATTCCCTATATACCAACAATCAAAAGTTGGGGATCCTTCCATAGAACTGTTTTGCAAACACTAGCTTCACACAAATATTAGTACAATAAAAGCAAAAGTGAGCTATGAACCGATAAAAGCTTCCCCACACTTATCCTTGTCCACACTTGGGAGTGTATAAAGAATATAGAAGTCGGGTACTTCCACGGTTTCTTGTTCCATAACTCTGCATAGTATGAGAATCAAGTATCTCTAATGGCGAAATCGAGAAACAAAGTCATTCAACAATACTCTCAGCACATACATTCAAACCAATAAGAGGTAAAGGAGAAGAAATAATAGTCAATGGGTTAGATAATGATAGGGTGTAGAATCACATCCTGTTTATTATCTATCATTTATGCTTTCTCTGCTATTTTCCCGTAAATTATGTATTTACGCTTGTTTTGAGTTTATAGCTGGCTACTGTGAGTTACGCACGGACTCGAAAAAAGAAGAAATCATCCAATTTGAGCCAAAAGGGCAAAATTGTCATTTGAGGGAGAACACTATCCCGGAGGC